>JAQIWH010003014.1:0-21725 GCA_034695005.1 Cryptops parisi | reverse complement strand
TGAAATAAAACAAAATTCCTTTCTACTTAACGAAGGTCAGCACCCGTCGCATTTTGGTATCAGTGGTACGTTAAAAGAAGTCACTGAATTGTATTCTCTCCCATTTTTTCTATTTATCTCTCTTTCTCTTTCTCGTGGGTTGAAAAAGGGTAGTAGAGGGGTAGTAGTCGTAGTAGCATTACGAGTAGTAGGGAACACTCTTCTTATCAGATGCCCTCGGTGGGATTTATCAGATGTTCCCGACCGCCACACGATCTGGACCCCCAATGACGCCCCTTATTGTGTGTGGCGGCGCGAAATTGGCTGGACCAACTCAACCCCCATTGTAGTAGTAGTCAGTTGGCGAGACTTGGAACACACCAACACCATTCCCCAAAGCGACTCCAACTGCGCATCTGGATAATCCATCCATCCCATTGTACAACACCATCGTCTTGGCGTTGCTACTGCTCATCGTAGTGGCTACCGAATCGATATAGAGACCCGCAGCTTTTTCTTTTCTACCCTAACTTTTTTTCTCTTCTTTCTATCATTTGATAAAGAAAAAGATACCCTATTGAGTGATTTTTATCCAGGGACGAAGAATAAAAAGTGATGGAAAAGCGCATCAGAAAGCGTAAATTTTACGCTTTGTTGTCGGATGACAGTTCAATGAAGAGTTATAAACTTCTATTTTAGTGGGATTTGTTCGATTAAGATTTTACTGCAATTTTGTGAGTTATAAAAAATTGATGAGATTTGATTAAAAAAATAAATTTTTTATGTATCATTTTACGTTTGACGCGGTTTTCATAAATAGAATCTGTAAAGATAATGACTTGGGGAGGAAAAATAAAAATGAATTTTACGTGATACGAAAGTTTAGTGTTACAGAAAATAATTATGAATTGTAAATTATGAATAGGGCAACGATATTTTAATACGAAGGTATTATAATAGAGCATATATTTATAAACGAAGTTTTGTTGATGAAACAAAGTAAAATCTCATCAAATTAGAAATTTCGAACGAGTATACTGTAGGTTTAATCCAATTCATTAAAACTTGATTGCAATTTGAACATAAAATATGTATCGTAAATTGTGTCATTTATTGGAAGGGAAAATATTGTTAATGAAACTACGATTAACCGACGCACGTTAATATAGTGGATACTCGACGTTTGTGCATGCAAGCTTATATATATACTGCATATCATATATGAGATAGTTTCAGTATTTTAAGATTAGCTACGAAACAAACTGTTGTGAAGCAATTACTAATCCATTGAATAATTTAATCGAAGGGAGGACACCAGTTTTAAAATTTATTTTTGTGTAATTTATCAACAGGAGAGTCAAATTCACACGTCGTGCATCTTTGTAATTTGCTCAAGCTGCACCGTGGTAATTAATTTTTAATTTGAAAGTTAATTAACTTTGATGGTTAGCTTTTCCTCATGTACATTATGTCGGTTTATATATTTATTTATTTATATATTTATTTTTAATATCTAAGTGTCAGATCATCTACCAATTTTTAGCTGATCAATACGGATTCTTACGAAACCAGAGTACCGCATGTTTACAGTAATATTCGCGATTATAAATATTCGCGGATTACAGTTATTTTGTTGTTGTCATTTTTTTGTGCATGTTACTGATAATGTATAAAAATCAAGACATTATGTAGAATTTCAAGTCTGGTTTAGGCAAATGTATAAAATTAACATTGGAATTGGCAACTTAAAATATTAGTTTAAAATTAGCAATCTTAAGCAAGAATTTAGATTAGGTTCAACTAAACTTAACCTTTTAATTGCATTCTATTTTATAAAAGAAAAATCAAATTAGTAGAGCAAAAAAATAAAGAATTAAGTATATTTCTCAAATAACTGGCAGAGCATTAAATAATAATAATACAAAAGTTAATCAAGATGGTTTAGTGATAAAGGAGCCTTTCCGGAGACAAGAGGGGGGAAAAAATCCGAAGAGGCAAATGGGAGAGTAGTACTGTTAATAGTGTATATAAGAGATGATGGTGGACTTTTTTGAAGGTTTTCCCTCGTTTTCTTTCTTATCATCCGACATTGTCTTTGTTCCCATTGTTTGTTGTCTGTTCTCTGATGACAGAATCGATAGATATGACATGAGAAAGAAACGAGCCAGCTTGTTTCTTTTCACCGACTTCTATTGTTTAATGAAAAGGATAAGATCCTTATTTCAGGTTTGAGAGAGAATAAGAAAAAGGGCAGGACAAAAAAATAATAATAATAAAGAAATGAACTGAAAAGATAACTAAAACATTTGCTATCGCTATTTCTATTAAGAAACAGAAGGATAGAATGATCGATAGGATTTTTTATATATGTATATATATATATATATATAATCGTAAAATTGGGACTAATGGCACTTTTCAACGGTGAATAAAAATAAAATTTGAAAAGAATTATTTTTCAATTTGTTGACGTTAGATCGTAATTACGATGAACCAACTACGACGAACTACGATGAACATGTAGTTCTTGTGTTTTGAAAGATAAGTAAACGATAGATAATATTATGTAAACATTTGAAAATTTATTTTATACTACTTTTGTTAATTTACTGTGCCACTAGAAGGATTATCGTCACTATATTTAAATATATTGACAATATTTTTCAAATGTGGAATTATATTTGTTTGTGGATAATACATTTGACTAGTTGTAATTATTAAAATATTTCATGTATTGTATATTTAACAATTAGAAATACGTGAAAATAACTAACGTTTAAACTATGTACTATAATATATAAAATACAGTATATACAATATTTAAATACATATTTGAAACGTTAGTTTTTTTGTTGTATATAGAGGATATTCAAAAAGTTCGTTTTCCTAGCATGTTTTCCAGAATGTGCACTGTGTTTTTGAGAGCAGATTCATTTCGTTTGCTAATATGTTTATAATTCCTTTCGGAATATATAAAAAAGAAAATGTCTATTTGCAGAGACTGTAGATGGACAGTACATACCGATAAAACTTTATTTGCAGGCACTAATTCGAAGTATAAATCACTGCTTGCAAGTACTGCACTATACCACGTATGAAATGCGTATAGACATTAGTGTTTAGAGGTTTATTTTTGTTTGTTTTAACTGACGTAAACCGAAATTCATACCTATAAACTCTGGCGTCTATAGCCATAGTACAGTACAATATCTGCAAGTAACGTTTTATACTTAAGTGCAGTACCCACAAACAAGCTCAGCTCATCCTAAACAAAACTTAAATATGAAGCAGTTAAAAGTTTTCTGACAATTTGTTGACAACACGCTGACGGAACATTCGATCAAATACAAAGACCGGGTACACCCCCCCCCCCCCAAATAAAACATTTAAAAAGCTCCAACCTCACTTTAACACAATCTTTTTATAAACATCAATTAGATCCGTGGCGGCAACCTACGGCACACGTGTCCAGCGTGGCACATGGAACGATTTTAATAGCACACTGAGTGAATTAAAATACAATATATTATACTGCATACAAAACATAGATTAGTTATTTACTGTATTGGAAACATGTTAACACAAAATCAAATGATTTTGTTTGGATGGTTTTTGTTTATAAAAATAAGGTGGACTTATTTTGGCACTTTAAGTAACCTACTACATTACTCTGGCACAACACTATAGGATGCAAAGATCCTGGCAACGCCGGGTAGTTAAGCTATTAAGTTATAATGTTAATATTTGTGCACTTATAATGTTCATATTTTTGTAAACACATTAAGTCGTACTTCCTATTTACTACTATTTATAATATCAAAAGTAGGCCTATAGTGATAGTATGAACAAAAAATTACTTTTTTAAAGTATAATACTGTTGGTCAAGAAATTCATTTCAAAGTTAAAGTAGACCTTTATGTGTGGTGTTAAATCTCGGGCCACCCTGTACATTATAATTTCGCATGTCCTTGGTGATTGATTGTAAGACATTCTTTTACGACTTTGGAATTTGTTTGAGCCGTACGACTAATTAGCGAGCTTAGGTTTCCACCAAACGGGATGACAGTTTCCTTCGACGCCGCCATTTTTCAATCAGGATTACTTTGTAAGGAGTCTCGTTTTCCTTCTCCTTTCTCTGTAAGCATTAAATTCACCGTCGAATAAAAAGAACATCACCCTAAGGGTTGCAAAATAAAAGAAGAAGAAGAAGAAAAGTATTAAAGTAGAAAGTAAAAGGGAGAAGGAGAGAGGGAGGGCAAGAGAAAACTTGGGGTATCTCGCTTGATAGACGCGTCCATTACGAAGAAGGAAAGAATAAGGGAGAAGGAAGAGATGAAGGAAGAGGAAAAGGAGGAAAAAAACGAATAAAAAAAACAAGGAAAAGAGAAAAGGAAATGACAACACGATCAGAACCTTCTTTAGATTTCTTGCCAACGCGGGGTGTATAATCTCCTGAAGCCTATCAGGCCTGTGAAATTAGATCTAAAACGGCCGTAGGGAATGGGTCGGGATCGTTCTCCATCGTCGTGACCAAATTCCGAATGGGCCTAAGGCCGTTTGCCCATTCAGGGCAGGTCGACGACAACACTGCTAGCTAAAGAAGACCCAATATGTCTTCTTAAGATGGCTCGCAGCTTCTCGCCAAAGAGAAGCGGCAACCAGTTGATATCTCTGGAATTGATAAAGAAATAAAAGAAAATGCTCAGCAGCAGCAACAACAACAACGGTTCTAGTGTTGGATAAGAAAAAGGTTTAGTGTTGAGTTGTTGTATTTTTTTGTTGTTGATGTTTCGTGGAAGGTACCTTTTGGAATTTGATGTATTTTGTTGTTTTTTGTTGTTTTAAAAGTTTGACTACAAGTTGAACTTAATTGAATCTGAAGATAAAAATTGGATAGTTGTTCATTGTTTAAGCTATTATTATATAAAGTGTATTATAGTAGATTAATTAAACATTATAAAAATAATGACGCACGATATCATTTCAATAATGATATAAAAATAAATAACAAAAACATATATAAAAACATTACATAACATAATGTTATAGAAATTATTTTTTTATCTAAAATTAATTGAAATCATTTTCTCTTTTTAGTCATCCATAAAAAATAAAAGTAAAGCATTTTGTGAATAAATAAACTGATAACTATACTTAGAAATAAAATTGAAATAAAAAATTATAAAAATGTAAAAAAAAATGTACATACTTTAAAAAAACATTTTAACGCATATTGTTAATTTATCTGATGTTGCTTTTTTGTATTTTATTGTCTCTACAAGACGAATGATAAAACATAAAAATTAAAATAAAATAATAATTACAATTTTAAAAAAAATATTAAAATTCAGATTATAAAAATAATAATTTAAGTAGAAAGTTTTATTACAAAATTAAAAAATTTAAAGAATTAATGTAGAAAACCATAGTAAATTAAAAAATTTAGAAAAAATATATATAATTATAAAATTTATAAATAATCTCAAAATAAAAAATAATTAAACTAAGTTGCATTTTATTTTTTATTTTATTTCATTTTTCTTCATCCCATTGGGATACAAAATGCAACATATAAAATAGTACCAACAAACTAAATAACAAATATAAACCAAACACTAACATAACAGTATTAATAAAAAATAAAATGAAAAAAACACAATACTAAAAATGCATGTTCTATTAATGTTGAATTTGACAATTTGTGTATGTAAAACTAGGCAAAACACCCGTCGCATCGCACAAATGATCACTCGGTATTTACAAATTTTACACCACGCGTAACGTGTTAAGCTGGAAAATCTTGAAAATTTATAGCAAAACGCTGTGTTATGCTGGTAAGCTTGAAAAAGCTGTAGCTATGCGCTGTGTTATGCGGGAAAGCCTTAAAAAGGTATCGCAATAATTTGTGCCATACGGAAAAGCTTAAAAAAGCTGTAGCTATGAGCTGTGCTCAACAGGAAAGCGCTACAAATGTGTAGCTACGATGGCTGCGTTATACAAGAAAGCATTTGCTCCGTTCGGCAGGAAAACCTTAATAATCTGTGGGGATGCGCTGTGTTCTACAGGAAAGCTTGAAACAGCTGCAGCTATGCGTTGTGCTTAGCAGAAAAGCGCTACATAACTTCTAGAGATGTGCTGTGTTGTACAGGGACACATTCAAAGATTTGCTAATAGTGGGCTACTTGCCGAACAATGACATTTTCACAAATATAAATTT
This sequence comes from Cryptops parisi, assembly GCA_034695005.1. Classification (NCBI taxonomy): domain Eukaryota; kingdom Metazoa; phylum Arthropoda; class Chilopoda; order Scolopendromorpha; family Cryptopidae; genus Cryptops; species Cryptops parisi. The sequence goes on along the minus strand of JAQIWH010003014.1, from coordinate 15,529 downwards.
TTTTCATATCTATAGTTTTACAGACACACGTACAATGCTTACTTATCATGTTATATGATATTATTTTTGAACTACTTTTTTCGAAAAAAAAACTTGTCATAAGTTACATGTAACATCATGAATGTTATAAATTTGTTTTAATTAAGCATGTTTTATATGCTTAGTCATAATGTGTTTTTTTTACAGAAAAAACACATTATGTCACGATTTGTCTCTTTTTCTTGTCTCTTGTTCTCAATGTATTATCCCTACGGGATAAAATGTGTAAAAATTAAAACAAAAAAAAGTGCATTAAAATGCTTACTCTTTATATACTGTCATATACAGATATACTGTATGTACATACATAATGCAAAGAACCCATTTCTGTATATTTTGATTAATGCGAATTATATTTATGCAATCTTCGAGTAAGTCAATATTCAATTCACGCGTCTTTTCAGTAATTCCATTTTTGATTTCTGGGATTTTCGATTCATTTATTCATACTGTATATGAGATTTTATGAACTTATGCGGTTTTTAATTTATGTGAAGGACTTAGGCTGTTCTCGTTTTATGCGTGTTAGGTACATTAGATTATACAGTTTATTTTCATAACTGTAAATGACAGTTGTATACGTTTAGTTCCACGCTCACTCACAAACAACTAACTACTCACTCACAAACTCACTCGATCATTCATTTACTCTCTCACTCACAAGTGAAGCCAATATAAAGAGTGTAAGAATAAAAATATAACGTTTAAATAAAAATTGCATAGTAGCGAATCATCGTAATCAGAAGTGCGTCAAACGAGGGTCTTCTGTGTATTCAATTCCAACTACTGTATGTGAAATGTATAATCTGTCGTCATCAAGATGGCGACGACAGCTGACCGCCCTTGAAGTCTGCTCTCGATCTAACCATTACCAGAAAAACGTTGTTTTTAGGTACAATCTTTTACCACCTTGCCACAGAAGGAGGTAAAGTGCATATTAAAGGTGACTAGAGGCGTTAAGTGCATATTCCGAAGGGTTCACTGTTTACTCTCTTATCTTATCTACAACGTACAAAAATAGAAATGGTTTACAAGCGTTTTTTGCAGTGTATAAACCACATCAAACAGTGTCAATCCACGCTGTTCATAGCACCTGCTATCAACCCAAATCACGAGACTGCCGACCAGGCTACTATGACCGATGATTAGTTGCAAGCAGCCACATCTGATAACATTTCATCAATTGATTCTGCTCACTTATTTTGTAAATAAAATTTCCAAAAAACTACGATTTAATGAATGCGTGTAATGATATACAATTTTTATCGCATCAAATGTCTGAGATAATGACATTCATCAACATGCAAAATTACAGTTATTTATTTAATTTTATTTTTCTTAAGACGATTTATACAAATCGATGATAACAATATTAACACAACAATAAAACAAAAACAAGACAGTGCTGAATGCACTAAAACAAAAGGGTATACATTAGGTCAGGTTTAAATGCGTATAAATTAATTTGTTAAATGTTTGGATATTAATATCCTTGAAATTGATTCCTGAGGACCACTTCCTGATTCTTAGTGTTAGTAAGTTCCACTTTTCGAAGGTATTGAAAGAAAACTTATTGTAAAGTGAGAAAGGAATTGTTTTATCAATTTGAAATTTGTATGATGTAGTGGTGCGTCTATTGTTTTTGTCTATGTATAATTTTGTATATTTGTGTAATGGATGTGTCTTTGTACGGATAAATAAATTAAGTTCTGTCAGTTGGTTAAGTTTGTTTAGTTAACCAATCAATCTGTGAACTCCAGTTTTGTGAATTCCTATTCATATGTTTTACGTAAAGCCATTGCATCACAAGGTGGTGCCAACTATGGTTTAAATGCTGACAATGTTTGTGGGATAGTCAATGATGGAAGAAAAAAAATCTCTAAACGAAATAATAAGCCCGGTAACGATGAACCTACTTTGCAACGTTCCGACAAGAATGATGAACATTATTCATTTAAACACGTAAAACCTAGAAAGAAAGAAATTTCAAGCAACCAAAATGATGTTAAATCCCAACAAATATCGAAATTTTCAAAACAACAACTTGGAAAGAAAAAATTTAACTTATGTTATTGGGGAACTGCTCCTTCGACTATACCAACGCGAGATCGTCCGCCGAGAACCGTCGGATTGAGTATTATTAATTTTGTGGATGGTGGCACTCTTCTTGAACTCAAAACTACACTCGAACATGACCACAAAGTGCTACAAATAGATAATTGGGTCACTAAAAGTGGGAAGCTATCACGGAATATTTTTGCTCCTGTGGTGGCTGATGATTTTTACTACATTTATGAAGATGTCCAACCGGCCGATTGGTCTCTCAATCTCAAAATTTATCGGCGATAATCCTACAGTATATATATTTTTTTAGATTATTTATTAATTTAAATAAATTTGCTTTGAGACGTCTCCCACTTAACGTCATAGTAAACTGGACTATACTGTCTACTAAAATTCGCAAAATTTCTTTTGTATGTGTAGACAGCAGATGTTATGCTAATTGTTTCCGTTTCAAGAAGACTTTATTTAATCATTTATCATTAGGTGTATGAATTGTACATTGTTTTGTGTGTATGTGACGTGTGATTTTAAATAAATAAATAAATAAATAAATAAGTATAATAGGAAAAATAACACATACTTTTCTTTAAAAGCTGTATTGTACGAGCGTGCTTTACCACAAACTTCAATTATAGTAAACACTAAAAAAACCCATTTTTTAGAGATTCATCCAACTTAATGAAAACTAGCATAATGTAAAACTTAATCACTAATTTCTTTTTAGAGGAAAAAAAAACACAAACAACATAGTGTGTTATTGATTTCAATGAAAACGAGAGTGAAAAAAAATGGTCCTCTAACAAATTCCTTCAATTTCCGTCTCCGTTGACTGAATTCGTGAACGATCGTATAAAGACGAAATGGAAGATAAAAAAGAGGAAGAAGAAAAAAATGTAATAGGAAGTATAAGCAAGAAAAAAAAATAAAAAATTTTTATTTTTTTTATTTTTTCTCAACCATTGAGTTTTCTTAGGAGTTTTCCCGTAATTTCCGGCGGAATTAAACAGCGCAAACACGTCGAACCGTATTCATAAAATGGAAGAATAAAGAAAGAGAGAGAGAGAAAAAAACATTATAACAAAAAATCGTGCGACGTGGAGCAGTTAGAGTAGATCTCCAAGTACACTCCATCAATTCCACGTTCACGGATCTTTGGCTCTTGGCACACAAGTGTCCCTCGAATTTCACATCACATCTGTCGTGCTCGACAGCATGTTGCTCTCCCAACATTTCCACTAATTCATTTTTCTTCCACTCATTCTTTTTTCTTTCTTTCTTTCCATCTATCTCTTACTTCACCCTTCATACGGTGTTGCTCTTCAAACCATCACCACCAACGTCTTATACTTAGGGTGCGTGTTGTTTATGGATTGTAAAAGGTTTTCTCTGTCTTTTCTGTAGTTTTATTTTTTACTTATTTACCTCCTTCCCCTTGAACCTAACGTAGTTTAAGTTGTGTTTTTTGCTTCTTTCATTTCATCATAGTCTTGTAGTTAAAAGAAAAACAATTTTACTTGACAAAAAAAATGTAATGTGTAAAGCTTCTGGAACAAACAAGCGGCACATTTTCATTTTTTCCTATTTTGTTTTCTTCAAATAATCGAATGTATAAAACAACGTTTAGGCATTTTATTCAACATGTGCTGATGTTGTTTTTGTTATAAATATGGAAAATCTATGTTTGTATACGCTTCATATTATTTTTTTATTGTTTATTAACAATTTCACGTTTTCTTGGGGACCAATATTTGAAGGGGCTGGTGTAAAAAAGTGTTAAGTTACTTAACAAAATAAGTTGGGTATCATTATACCTTCCTAATGCATAATTTTGAGCAAAACATGTGCAAAGATATTAGTGCAAGAGGTATGAAGTAGCCCATAGACAGCAAGACAAGTTCAGATCTTTATGTGTTTTCCTTGGAATTGTAAAAATGTTACTTAACACTCTTTTACTTCAGGCCCTTCAATTACTGTAAAAGCATTATGCAATATATTATTAAGCAACTTGGGAGCTAACTGGGAATTGAACGTATACACCAATTTACAGGCGTTTACCATGAGAAAAACTATACTGTATAGTTCAATGTAAGCATAAAGTAAGAAAACACATAAAGTATAAAAACTACATGAATCGAAAACTGCATAAGTCCAATGTAACAAAATTTGCAAAAATCGAATCCAACATTGCAAAAATCGAATCCAAAATTGCAAAAATCAAAAATATTACTCAAAGATTGCATAAATCTAAATACGCATAAAACAAAACTAAATTTACAGAAATGTAAAATGGAATTATTTATTATTCAAAGATCGCATAAATCGAAATTCGCATAAATCAAATGTAACAAAAATTTCATAAATTGAATCGAAAATTGCAGGAATTAAAATAAAGCGTATTCTTAAAAAGCATTTTCAATGTACTTGTTACATTAAAAACGTTCTACTTTTTATTTAAATACAGGTAGTTCTCTATTTATGTGAGAATCACCTGCGAAAAAATTGTAAAAAAAAAATTTAAATAGCATATATCGAAATTTTAATTAAAATAGAAAAACACTTCAATGGAAAACACCGTTTTTTCCGTCCCCGTTCCTTACATATTGTGGAAAAAAAATTACCTTTAAACAGCGGCACAAAATTGTATAATAGTGACATTTTCTCGCATAAATCGAGTATCTTGTAAAATTGCTCTCTCGCCACACAATACCGAAATTACATATACCGCATAAAATGAGAACTTCTTTTAGGTAGTAGTTTAAATTTAGATTCATATTTGGTTAACTTTTGGTTTGAATTGAGCTGTTAAAGAAGTGAGCAGTAGTCAATACGTATAAATAACTGTTTAGCATATTTATTTTAGTTCTACACAGGGTGATTCGGAATAACTTGTTAACTTTCAGAGGTAATAGATGGTACATAGGTAATGGATGAAACTTCTTTTATTAATGAAGTATAGTCCGGGAATACTTCCTCAACGAGATACAACAAAATTTATGACGTATTAGTCATACTACATTGGTCCGATATTTTATACTCGCCGGAAATAAACCAACACGATACATTTTCATTGATAATATATGGCATCCTCATTTCCGTAATTTTGTTGTATCAAGTTATGGAAGTATTTCCAGGCTATAGTTCATTAATAAAATTATATGTTTTATTCCTTGCCCTCCATCACCAATGAAAATTTGATATAGTTATTCTGAATCGCCCTATATACAGCTTGTAACTCGGATTAAACTTCACTAAGAATAAACACGTAGTAACCAGATTAATGTATACATGTAACAAAAAAACCAAAGCTTTTAAACTTATACGTCACCCAATACTCTATGCACTCGACTAAAAGTGGACATTTCTACTTGGGGATTATGTATAAAGGGGTCATTTGTAACTGACAATCAGTTTCATACTTGGCGAGGGGTAGAACGACGACGACGTCTCTACCAACGCTAAACACGCAGCTCGTTTTGCAGTTTATGAAACCCGAGAAGCTACAGGGTGGCCTTAACCTTTGGTGTGGTGTGCAACAACGTTGGGATGTCGACGAGTTGTGAACGAGCTCGTGTGACAACACGTTGCCTTCACTCGACAAATTCAAGTGACAACGACGCCAAGTTAAAATTTATGATAATCACGGCACGATGCACTCGCAAATGCACACGCCGAGATGAGAGTTTTGTGTCACTTAAGTGCTACGTACCATCTCCATCTCTCTTTTTTCAAGGACTTTATTTTTTTCCTGTCTGTGTGTGTAGGTCTGGAAAATTCACGAGAAACATGGAGAAATGTTTTATATTATTTTTTTTTAACATTTTATATTCACAGTGTCTACCATATTAATAAATGTCGACTACCATTGTCATCTAACATACACTCAAAAGTAATAATGGCAATAGTACATAAAGAACTACTTAACTACATTTCTTAAGTAGGGCTTATAGTATACATACGGTACTCATTTTAATTATTTTGAAACGTGAAAACTTTTTAGTTATTTTTTAGTCATTTACACCCTGAGATTTTGTTTTTGTTGCATAGCAAGAGTGATGTGCAGTGAAGCTGCTGTAATTGTCTTGTAATCACTATTGTTGGATAAATGTTTTCAGTTGGATTGTTAGAAATTAATAAAACTACACACCAAATATAATGGTATGTAGTTTGTATTAAAGAATATGAGAAGCTATAAATCAGATAATTATAAAATAAAGATTATTTTAAACTTTTTTCAGTTGTTACTAGATAAGTAATAATACTGTATGTTTATAACATAATGTAAAATATATTCTCGTGTTAGTTTATTATTTTGAATAGTGTTGAAACACAAATGATAAATGATGAATTTATCTTTGTGATTAATAAAAATTTCATGTTAATATTATCGTTCATGATATGAAGGCTTGCCCGGAATAACGTTGCGTGTAACAATTCATAGTTTTGAATAAATGACAAAAGTATTCGGCAACACATTGATTGTCACCCATTAGGTGACAGTTTTCCATAACAATCTCAATATTGAATTTTTGTAACATACAACGTTATTCCGGGCAAGCCTTCATTTGTAGTTGTATTTTGCATTTTTTTAAGAAGCAAAAGCTTTAACACATGGTTGATATTATTTTGAACTATTTCAACATTTGGGTTTGTATGTGTTTTAAATGTTGGTTTTAGTAATGATGCTTATCAGTATATATATTTTGTTTACATTACAGTTGAAGAGCTGACATGTTACGCTGCATGGCGAGAAGGGTCTGTAAGATATTTGGTGGGAAAATTGGAACACAATATGGCTAACACTGACGAAGACAAGTATCGCTGTTTCGTAAGTACTGTACATTTATTTTATTTGGCATGGCAATTTTTTGTCAATATATATTTATACAGTATGTAGTTATATATCATCATTGGAGTGGAATATCATTTATTTATATAGTAAATTTAAGAAACAAAGCAATTCTATTCATGCATTCCATTTGCGATAATTAACAGTCTTAACTTGTTAATCATGGCAAATAACATACATAACATCTCATAAATTAACACTAGCCAACCTATGGCACGTCTACCTAAAATAGCACATAAAACAGAGGTCCGTCTAGTCACAACTATGACTACATTTTTTTTCCTACCATAATAATAAACAAAAGAGGGAACGCACGAACGCAGATTGGAGTCTTTTAGTTAAATAAAACAGAGTTGGCACACGTGCTCATAAAGGTTCTTCAGTCTTGTCAATTTTATTTTTTAAAAAATACATAAGCAATATTTTTATTATTATTTTCTAATAAATTGCTGAAATATAACCTTAAATGCTAATTATGTCAAAAATGCAGTACTTTCTGAGAAAGTCATTCGTGGCGCTATTTGTGTGTACTTGGGTTATGGTTTTGAGGGACTTTTTAGGTAATTCAACAAAAAATAAAATAAATTTATTAACCATACATTAATGAATTGGTTTAACTAAATTTAACTAACTAATTTTTAATTAATAAATAAATTAATAAATTTTAACTAATAATAAATTTTTGGTTTAACTAACTTAACTCTTTCCCCTCCACCAACCTCCGTCACCCAAGTATAAATAAGTAGCACTACACGAGGCTCTCACTAATTAAAACGTAGCAAAAAAAAAATTTTGTAGTCTTTGTATTGGATATCGATTGCCATGTCTGGAGATCTGATTCTGAAAGATCAGTATGTCTGGTAGGATACGGAAACGAGCAAGAATGGGAGAATATAAAATGGTGATTATAGTTCAAGAGCACTATGTCATTCATTGTATTATAAAAGTCCAATAAATGTAGACGAATACAACAAATTCTTTGATTGACTAGTGCATTTATGATCAGGTACGTTAGTATTGAAATCGAAGTTTTTCGTTTAAAATCTAGCATTTCGAGATGCTGTTTTGTACGTCACAAATCATTACAATTGTTTAAAAAGAATAAATGAATCTCGTCTAGCTCGATTCACTTAACTCGCTTCTCAAATATCAATGACATTATTGATTTTAATCTACAGCTCTCTGCTCGTATTCATGTCATTAAGTTTTTTATTTATTTATTTTTCCCGCGACTTATTTGGTTTTTTTTACCTCGGGGTAGGTAATCGCATCCGTTTTGCTATTCTCAGGTGTACGATAGATTTAAAGATGGCACCGGTTATCACGTCGCCCAATCGGGAGATGCCACGTGTAATGGTCTGATCTCGGCCACCGAAGGATCTAAAACGATGCGCCTTTTGAAAGGTAAGCACAAAAATAAATTTTTTATTCACCTTTTACTTCTTAATTTTTTTAAAAATATATATGTATATATAAATATTCATCGTCGTCTTAGCCATTATTGTAAATCATGGCTTAATTGTGAAATACTGTCGTTGAGTTGAAATCTGCATCGTGGGGGCGATTTCGAATTCCTTTTCGTATTTCTGAGAATAACCCATTAAAAAACAAAAAAGCGAACGTAATACTATGAACACTTAAGCTGCTTTTTCGAAAATGTGCTTGAACGTTTTGCACGTTTTCATTTCAACCGAAAATTGTGAATTTTTTATTTTATTTCGAGAAAAAAAAAATCGCGGTTGAGCATGAGAACAACATGACGCGATGATACAACGCGCGCGGTTTAGTGGTATTTTAGTTTTGGTTTTGTGTAATTGGTTCGGAAACGTTCATCTTTTCCTTTGAGAGTCTAACAATGAATTAGAACAACCGTCATGGCTTCCATTTCAATTAAAAAAATAGAAAGACTTTTAAGGAACGTACGAGACACTTTTAAGACAAAGTTAAAAATTGATACTTAGCTCTAAACCTTGGCTGAAGTTTTAACTAAGTGAATGATTTACACGAAAAGGCCATTGTGGGTCGTCAAGTGTCATTTAAATCAAGTGAAAGATCATCTCTGTAATGAAAATCGTTTTATTTTCAATTTCGAATATTTTTTATAAAAAATCGCGCTATGTGGAACCCGTATAATTGAGTCAGTAGCGCAATTTTGCCTAGGTGGTTATTTTTAACATGGAAGAGCATGCATTACAGGGTGTTCCTGAAAGGTCTACAGTAGTCAAATTTTAACCACAGATCGACAAATAAAGCAAAACGTTCATTTTGGATTCATTATGACAACAGGCGTCTAAAATGGTCATTATGCGATATGGTTAGACTAACATATTTCACTATTATGCGATTCTCTGTGCGTTATGAACGTTTGTCATTTCACGCAAATTTCGATATATGCGCCCTCTTACACGTTTTATATTAACTTCACTTGTGAGTTTGTGAGTGAGTGAGTGAGCTGGGAATTGAATTTATACTGCCATCTACATTCGTTTATGAGAATGTATAGTCCAATGTAGCATAAAACAAGAATTGCATAAGTCCTTTGCATAAATCAAAAACTGCATGTGAAAAAAAATTGCATATATGAATAAATAAATCGAAAATTGCAGAAAGTAAAAATAGAATTACTCAAAACTAGCATAAATTAAATATTGAATTACCCAACGATCGCATAAATTTAATTTCGCATAAATCGAAACGTGGAGAAATCAAAAATAGATTTTTACATTATGTATGCATGTATGTGCATTATATCTGTATATGACAGTAGGGTAAAAAAAAAGCATGTTTAATGTATTTCGACACAATTTTACGATTTCAAACTTCTCGCGCAATTTCGGGAGTGTTTCTCGTTCGCGTAGTCCAGCAAACAAAAGAATCTTTAGTGTAAAGTAAAGTAACAGTTCAACTTACTACAGAATACTTAGTGTAGAATGTAATATGGATACTGATTGATTTATTTATATTTTTGATTGGTCATAAATTAAAGTATTTTATTTTGTCATGTTTTACAGTGCATATTGCATTATCATTTTAAAAGCAAGTCTATGATTTCTTTTACCTTAAGGAAAGCCTAGGAAAGTCCTGGGGCTAGGCTTTATTTTTGCAAGCAATACGAGTGCCTGTTGTTGTTTATTTTGTTGTGGAAAACGTGTGTAACGTTTTTCGTCATAGTTGACATTCCTTGGCGATGAAGGTGAATGTTAAATTTCAACAGCAAAGATTTTTTTTTCCTGCTTCGGGCTAGTAAAGAATGGGTGATAACAACAGCAACAGTGTATTATTCGCACATAGAGAAAACTTTATACACCACTAACTTCAACAAAAAAATATTTATGGTCGGTTCGCAAAGGAATGGTTTACTTTTAGGTAACTTCTATGTTTCGAGAGATTGAATTTTAATAATTTATTTCTATATCTACGGTCACCCATTAAATCGAAACATCGCTCAACTTGAATAGCTGACTATATATACGAGTAAAATAGTTTGGGTTTATGCAATTTGCATAGTCTTACCAAAATCAAGATTTATGTTGAAAATGCTTTTGATGAATAGCTTTTGTTGAATAGTTGCACAAAAAAAATATTATGTAAGTGAAACTTGTAAAAGAATCTCTTTGAAAGCAAACAGAATAATAGAGCAGTACGGTAATGATTTCCACTGGAAAAGGAATGTATGTCAACATTACTCACAGAGACAAAAACCCATTAAAACTATTGATAAAGTTCTTCTTGAGGATACGGTATCCAGCTCCTGCAATTCTTAACATTGATTGTTAGGCAAGAAATTTTTTGTTAAACAAATATTCATAAATGCAAACAAAGCAATAGTGCACTAACTAGCTAAACAAAATGACTGCGTATGAAAAAATTAAAAAACACACACAAACATTCTTTTATGTATATGAAAGTTCGTTTGTTTGTATATCTTTAAAGTTACGCTGTTACACTAACAGTAGTGTTATGTTTGTGTTGGAAGCGTTCTGTGGAGATTTGAAAAATACATATTATTGTACAATACTTCATACGTACTATTATATATGATTTTGGTGACATAATTCGATTAAATCTGAAATAACAGTTAATGAAATATGCAATTTTGAGCTAATTATATATTACTAATATCGTCGAACGTTCACGAAAAATGTTGCGATGTATTGAGAAATACCTTATAACTCAATGATTTAAAAAAAATTACTTCAGATATGTTTTATTTTTATCCCGTTATTATTGACAGGATTTTATTTAGCAAATTAAAATATTCACATAAATTAGGCTATAGATAACTAAAGAATATTTGGATTACAAATATCGAATATTTATGTTTAATGGTCGCTTGTTTTAGTGAACTATGTACAGTATATTAATATTAGTAGGTATCTAATTAAATCCTGCAAATTGTAAATTGAACAAAATCAATCAACTTTTCATAAAATAAAATAATTACAGCTGAACAAATAAGTATATAAAGAAATCCATATTCAGAGCCACAGTCTCAGATCCGGAAATAATAAAAACACCGAAAACCCGGAAACATAATTGATCCGGTATGAATTTAGAACATTTATACCTGATCTGATGGTAGTGTTTAAATGGGGCAGTGGTTTATAGTGTACTACATCGGTATATAGTTTCCTTGAAACACACTGTATAACATTTTGTTACTGATGAACAAAATGTTCATGTTTAGAGAATCGTAATGTTGATGTCTCATTAATTTTCGAAGATATTTTATAATATGTGTATGGTACACGTGTGTGCAATACTATTTATAAAAGTATCTACTTATTGTGGGAAAGACTAGATAGGTCTAGATAGGTTTGGTAGGTTTTTGATAACTCTTTTATTGCTTCATAAACTAGAAAGTTTTGTTAGAGAAGTACTTTTGGGGGAAGAGTGGATACTTTTTTTTTATCCTCTCCAGAGTAATAACGGAAGTCAACGTTTTTCATGAGTATATGACAATGTACGAAAATAGTATCAACTTATTTTTTTTTCTTATCTACTAGATCAAATAGTCAAACTTAAAATAACAGTAAAAGAAGACCCCCCTCCAACCAAAAAAAAAAGTGAAACTATTCCCCAAGAAATATCATACTCTGCTTTTCAACGGACAATATATCCCATAGTTTTGTTCAAAGAATAAGAAACAAAAATGACAAAAAAGCAAATTCTTGAGGCGATATAAATCTGAAACTGAAAAAAAGGACACACACTGTATAAGAGAAGCAAATTGGATTTGAGGCCTGGTGTTGCTTTTGGTGCTTTTGCTACCTCTTCTTCGGATCAATGCCGTTTATATGCTTTCCTGGTGAGAAGAGACCATTCGCCATTCTAAAGGGTGGGAAAAGAAGCACAATACCACCGCAAGAGGGTTTACACTAGGTTACACGAACAGACGGGGGGATAAGTATTTTATTCTTGACATAAAAATTTTATTGCCTCCCATCTTTTTTTTCTCTTTTTTTTGGCTTCGGTAACCCATTCGAATTCCTTAGCATGTATAAAAAATACATGGTGTACGTTACTTTTAAAATGAGAGCAAAAAAACAAGGGGGGGAGAGTCATCACTAAAAGGAGACAGTTGTGGTTTTAGTTATGGACAAAAGTTGTAGGGGTAGATAATCGTGTGATCAGGTGTTTTCGAAAAGTTAAAGGCGGTTCACTTTCCTGAATTGAATTTCCAATCGAAACCACGTGTTGAACGAAGTCGTTGTAAATGAGCAGCTTGGCAATGCTTTATATTGAGACAGTTTTAGTTTCTTCTAAGAAATAAGACTTACTGCTACTACTAGGTTTGGTGAAACAGATGGTTTCAAGTTGTTTGTGCTTCCATTAGGTTTTGTTTTTTTATAAATTGTCTAAACCTACTATTTTATTTGTTTTTACATTAAGCAACGCTATGAAATGTCGGTGGATGTTAACTTTTCATTAGTATGTTCATTAGTTATTAGTATTAGCAAAAATATTTTTAAACACCTCGAGAGTCATTTAAAAGCATGACATTATGTCAATAAGCAAAGTATATTCATAACACGCTAGTTAGTAACCAAAAAAGTAGTGGGAGGTAAAAGAAGCTGTTTTTGTTTTGTAGGTCATCCAAATTTCATTAAAAAATGTACATATGCACTGTGCTACAGTTTTTGTTACCTGCAGTATAGTATGGTTATTAGGGTAATTAGGGTAAAAGTAACTTTTACTAAAAATTGTTCTTAACACAAATTACAACGTTGAAATATAATTTGGCAAAAGTTTTGACCCAAAACGTCATTGAAATTTTACAAGTTATTAAACCTTCTATGTCATACATTATTCAACTTATTAGTTGAATATCACACATTTTATCATAATAACAAATTGTTTTCCTATAATTGACCGAGTTTCACAGTGTATTTTGTTAGTCCTGTTGAATTATAATGCGTTATGCTGGGTGTGAATTACAATTATAATGTATCCATATTGATTCAAAATAACTACAGTATTCTCAACTTTCATAAGTGGTAGAGGGCATGTAATGAAACATCTTTTAATAATAAACTTTAGTCCGGAAATAACTCCCGTAACGAGATGCAACGAAATTACTGAAACGAAAATGCCATATACGCTCAAATGTTGAATGTAACGTGTTTGTTTATTTCCAGCGGGTATAATGATTATTAATATTATCGGACCAATATATTACTGATACGTCATAAAAATTCCACAATTTTGTAATATATTGTTGCAGAACTATTTCCGAAATTATAGTTTATTATTAAAAATGGTTTTAGGTAGTTAGGTATGTGCCCTTACTGCCCTTAAAGTTTGCCAATGACGCCCACAAATGCATGTCACTTGACAGCGTGTTTAAAGATCAAATCAACTTTAAACCTGACATCTTCAAAAACCTAACAATACGGCGTATAGTACTTACACGATCTCATAACATCTCAGGTAAAGTTGAGGGCAGAAAACACCTTATGAGTGAGGGTTCGTTAAGTGGGCAGTCTACCAGCCCACTTTATGAACCCTGACTTAGAAAGTGTCTTCTGCCTTCATCTTTATTTGAGATGTTAGGAGATTGTGTAAAAATAGTTTCATTACATGTTCTCTGTCACCTGAAAAAATAGTTATTCTGGATCACTATGTATAGTGTGTATAGTGCATATTTATATGTATACTAGTAAATAGCCCGTCAAAAATGACGAGGAAGTTTTATTTCATTACGCAATTAGTTGTTATAGCTCATGTTGCTTCGCAACATTCGTTACATTTATTTATTGTTTTAACACATTGCTTCGCAGTATTCGTTAATCAGAGTATCGGTATCAATTTTTGTAAAGTTTCGACATTTTCACACACTGTGGCGCCATCGTAGCTGGTGAGGAGGAGCGCGCTGAAATTTTATTGGATAGATATGGTGTACGTATACTGTATACTGTATATAAGTACACCATTATTTTAGGTGTTGATTGAAAGCATACTTTTATATAGCCTACTGTAGGTAGTAGACTTTTTTTTTGTCAAATTTTGGGGTTGTAATGTAGTAGTAAAGAGGTTTAAGTAAGGTTTTATGATGCATGTAATACAACTTGAATTATTTTTGTTGCTATTTACAAGATTAAAATGCATGACAGTTTTATGCAACTTTTTTGTTGTTTTGTTTTCTTTAACACTTACTATTTGAATTGGTATTAATCGTAAAAAAAAAATATTTCATATATTATTTCGTTAAGTAGTTTGAATTTGATATGAAGAAAAAAAAAGGTTGTAGAGCTGTAAAATTTCCTTTATCTTTCCAAAAAAAGAAAATAAATCAAATCAAATCAAAAAATAAAAATAATACTAAAATATTTTGTCTAAAAAATATTTTTTATTTTTTTCTATATATATACACTGTATAAAAGAAATAGAAAAATGACGTTAAAAATTTCATATTACAAAATATTTTATTTTATTTTATGTCAACATGACCCTTACTGTTTTCAAATATATTTCTCATTAACTGATAATAAAAAAAAAGTATTACAAATATTTTTTCGGTATAATAACAATAATAATAACCATATAAAAATTGAAGAGTAACTTTCTTATGAAAGAAATAACCGTTTTCATTTCTTTTGGCTCGGTGTTTTCATATATAGATCTATATATATAGAAAATATAAAAACACACATATAATAGAACTACTACAACTACTATCTTTTTCAATTTGCTTCTCTCTCAAAATCATACATCCGAACAGCTCTACAGCCATTCTTTTTTTTCCTATTAAATTGCAGATCCCGCTCGGAACGGCCATGGTAGAGCAGTTGAGTGTTAACTCATAGGCTTCAGTTCCCCGGGTCTGTAAGGAAAAGCCATCTTATTCTAGTCCGAAGAGAAAGAACTCCTACTCCTAGTACTACTACTACTACTTCATTTTCAAAATAAAATGTGAAAACTTTTTTTTTCACTATGGTTTCATTAATCGTTTATACCTCGAAATTTGTTGAGAAAGACACCCTCTATGTAGTTAATTATTAGTAGTTTTTGTAGTTTGGTAGTGATCGTTTTGAGTAGATAAATACGTATATAATATTCAACAATATACTGGTTCGATTT
>JAQIWH010003013.1:0-21733 GCA_034695005.1 Cryptops parisi | reverse complement strand
AGGTGTAGAGGCTAAGTTTAAAAATGGTGCGTATGATCCTGTTATACGAAACCGTTAAGCATTTAAGTCTGTACTTATGTTCTTTTGGCAGTTTTTACCGTCATGTGTCTTGTGTATACTGTAAATTTATTTCACTTTTGTGATTTTTTGTGAAGCTTAGTTCTATTGCCCACATAATATACAATGTTCTTTTATTATTTATGTGCATTACCGTACCAAGTGTAAAAATATTCGGCTATGTTCAGAGCCATCTTTATGCATGGGCAATCACCAGGGGCCTCATGTTGCTGCCATATGATAGGTTTGAATTGGTACAAGGGCCTACAATGCTATAATGGGCCCTGGCTATGTTCCACTTATTGGCAATTTTTGCTTTTGGGGGTTCTGGAACTTAGCCTGCCGTATGAGCAGGATTTCACTGTGTAGGATTACTAGTAAGGAGTTTGCCATTCATTGTTTCACCTCTCGTTGCCTGGCAACCTTATGGGCCAATGGCCTTAAGGTAGCAACCACACTTTTCAGCCAACAGCATCTGGTGATGTTACTTGTTGCCATAGTGGTACACACAAGTGCATACTGGCATTTTATTATGATGTGGTTTTTATGTGACTATATTTGTTGATAATAAACTTCAAACCCATAAAGAATTTAGATTAGTTAAATGTTTTGTAGAATAGGCCTAACAAGCAAGTTTTGTATATTGGTTATACAATAGTTTTTAGTAAACGTGACATTATAAATGTCACCCACCTTTGGCATGAAGTCACAAGGATCCGAGAATAATTTTTCCCAGAGTACTTTGCTGAAACGTCAATTTCAAAAGAAGGTTTTGGAGGAGGAATAATGAGGAAGTCGTAATCCACACCGAACTGAACTTCCATTTGTATGAGAGCAAAACCAGAACCTTGAGCTTGGATGTCAACATGTCCCCAGACATTTTGTAGCTAAATTTGTGACATCAACAAACACATTAGTTTTACACAGATTTGCAAACGGGTGGTTTTTTTTTTAGTTGTTTTTGAAATATATACCTCTATACGTTGTAGGTTAGATAGATTTTCCTCTCCTATGAATCGCCTATATTGCGTAGTGGGGTTGGCAGATGCTTGAATCCTGACTCTCATGTCTGTAATATCACGTATTCTGGCTCGGAACGAAAATTCTGTTAGCGCTTCCATTGCAACTATTGAATCCTAGAAGGAAAAAAAAACATTATCATCATATAGACATATTTTTTGTTTTAAGTTTCAGTAGTACTGTTGATTTGATGCAAACCCTAGTTGAAATAAATCCACCATCGGTGCTGCGCATTGTGTTAAGCCAGCGAACGATTTGCTCTTGAACTGTATTTTCTGTGAGCACATAAACAAGTAATGCATATGCTGTGGTCTCAACACTGGCTGCATCATCATTACTGGGATAGCGAGGCTGAATATACGGTCGTTGATTTTCCATGATGACTTGGACAGGTTTTCTGCGTTCCTTGCTCCAATAAATGTGGCCCTCTGGAAGCGAGTTAAAAAAATGTCTTTTATAATCTTGGCTACTTGAGCAAGAAACGTTCAATAATGCAATACCTTGTTCGAATTTCATAGCATCTAACTTGTTGAATGCAATTTCCTTATCACCACTGTTTGCTGTAGTGAGGGCATGAGTTACGATTGCAATTTCATATGGATCAGTAAGATCAGCCAAATACTTTTCTAAGTAATGCATGGCATGAAGCTTTGCATTGGACATTTTTGTACGAAGGTCTCCTGGTAAATCGTTCACTTTGCACAGCGTTAAGAGAACTTGAGCTGTCAATGATATGTTTTTTTGTTGCATTGTATAGGCACCTTGGGCAGTCTAGAGTAACAAAAATTTTCATTATAGGGAGTGCTTGTTTAGTTTAAATCCTTATTTGTGGTAAACTTACTTGTGTGTTGAGTTTTCTGTCAAGTGGAAACGTGAATGGTTCCAAAAACGAGCCTTCTAAAGTTTGCCATTCCAAAACCCATTCCATGGCGTCGACCATGATTTGAGGATCAATGTAGATGTCGTTTTCCCAATCTGGGAAATTTGTTTCGTGGAAAATTCTTACTATCAGGGCTGTCAACCTAGGCGAAGTAGGCAAATTTTACTTGCTTCAATCATAGTATACACCCAAAACTAGGTGACGTTTTTTCATACCAAACACTTCCTTCTCTATCACGGAACATTGTGAAGTAACCCCGCTCGTGTTGATATGCCATTATGTAGGCATAATAATAATTGAGTTCATCGAATGCAGGACCAGCTACATCTGGAGTTAGCTGATTAGTTAGCCGTAAATATTTCAAGGTCCACAAATTGGCAGCAAAGTTGTAAAGTTGCATCTCCCCTGTTCGATCCGGTTTTCGTAAATTGTTTATCGTATTTATATCTCCATTGGTGAAGGTTGGACCAAATATGTCGCCTGCACAAATTAAAAACGTTTAATGAATTACTTAACCAAATAGTAGGTGGTGTGTTACTGAAAGTTTCGGATGAAACTGGTGGCTTACTTGCCTACTAATGATACGTATCCTAGCGGAGACCCATACACGTATCTTCTCCATCTGTCATAGGGCACAATGGGAGTTTCCGTTACATTGATGTCCAAGAATTTGACTGAGATAGGTTGGTTTTTCAAATCCAACATTAAGGACGTGTGTACAATCTGGGTGACTCCTTCAGGCTGTAATGAGAATTAGCATATGAGTGATAACAGTGATTAATTGAAAAACTTGTAGGTTATATGCAAAAATTTAAGGAGTATAAATTTATAACTCACAAGAACATCAATTGTAAGGTCTGCAACGTCTTTCGCTACATGGGTCCAGGCTTCCACCGAGACTGTGACTTCTCCCACAGTCATTAAGACAATCGGATAGTAAACAGCGACACTTTTTCCTGATTTCACCTGCAAGGGAGTTAAAATTGAACTTTGTGCATGAAATGGAAGTTCAATGGTGCATTGGCAATAGGAATCAAACTATGATAAAGAATTGGAATAGACTCAGGGTATATACTCAATATAGAATGATCTAATAGTTACTGTAATCTCACCCATCCAGACTAGAGACCACATTAGGAAAAAAAGATTGAGTTTTTATACCCAAATCAGATGATGATGATCTCCAGTCGACGTTCTTGGGTCGTACGATTTCACATAACCACCCTCTTCTACATGAACGAATTTGTAGTCTGGTGAGTCTTTAAGTATCACCAAGGCGTATACTTCATGCTCCCAAAAATTGAACACCTCCACTCTGACTCCAAGTTGTTCTCCTCTTCGGCAGATGGGTGGCAATTCCGCAGAAATGAAAAATGGTTTGGTACCCTCATACTACTTGATTACGGAAAGTAATGATAATGTTTAAGGTAATTGTCACGACTGTTAGAGAAAACGTTTATTTTTATGATGTTACCTGTATTGGTTGGTCGACAATGCTTATTCCTCTTTCTCTGCTCACTTCGAATGCTGTGAAAATCCAAGATGAGGCTCGGTTGGGAACCACCCTGTTACTGGCATCGAAGCCGTTTGAATTGAAGTCGAACCATGCCCAGTCGCCATCTGCCATATCATAATACTGGTCGAATCGGTTGCTTCGATATATACGGAAATTGATCATGTCAAATTCTGGAAGCTCTCTTAAATTGGTTGTACCTGAAAACAAATAGGAAGTGCTGAATTAGTGAATGAGCAATACGTTTCAAGCTATAAGAAATGCATTCTTACAGTTTATTTCGTCGTAACCATTTCGGCAGTTAAAGTGTTTGTTGCATCGCTTGTCCGTTGTAATACATGTGCCGTCCAAACATGGCATTTGAAATGAATAATTGCCACAGATACCTACATAACAAATATTTATAATTATGTTCTACTGCAATGCTGTACGAACTTGGTGTTAGCCCCTTGAATGAACTCTTTAACGTTAAACAATGTTCTGTTCTGCACAAGTTGTAAACTCTTCCTTACTGTGATGTGAAGATACCCTGGCATCGGTAAACAGCAGTAACCCAGCCTTTTCGAATGTATCTCTTTCATCCATTCCTTTGTTGGGAGAATCGAAATAGTCAATTTGATCTGGATTAACATCTCGAGAACTCCAAGTGATTTTGCTGGGTCTCCTTTCGATGTCGTTGAAACTATGTAGGGTTTCCAACACCTCATTGACAAATAACAGAAATCACTTACCATTCACTGAAATGTTGTTAAATTATCAGCCATATTTTATTTTTGAACCAGAACTTTTGACTTACAGACGCTCTGCTTAACTCTTGTCCGCAATTGATGCATGATGTATCGACATCTTGACCAGATACCGCTAAGAAATTCCCATCCACCGCAGCGAGGCGAAATTCTAAAGTGTTTCCTGTTTTATCTTTTCTGTTGTTTATTTCAAATGTGAACTGGTAAAAAGAATTGTAAACTTAAGTTACAAACCCACCCAAACAATAAAATTGACGATTGCAGTAATCTTACTTCTTTCACTCTGTTCAATGAAACTGGTATTGTCAGGCTATCCGATATCATAATGCCATCCAAGGTGACATGATACACTACTACAGTAATGGATGGAGTCATTTCTGATGACAAAGCAATTGTAAATGTTTTGACAGGTCTCATCAAGTTGCCTTCAACTTCTTCTGTGCCAGCATACACAGTCAGTCCTTTGGAAACTATCTGCAACCATGAACGTCTGGTTACTGGTGTCTGTTAATCTTGCAGCATGGTCTATGCTCATGATTTGACTAAAGATGTGATAGTTTTTATCATACATAACAGTTTTGCATAAACTGTAAAATTAATGTTCGTAAGTGTCAAAGTGTGATAAAAGAAAGTTCGACACGTATTAGGAATAATTAATAGACTGGATAAAATGTGAAACAGGGTCAAGTACAGTGAAACCTCTCACCCATGGTACCTTGAAAAAGTGGTCTTTCAAAGAGGTATTCGCTAAATGGAGGGTATTAAGTACATAAGCCAGAAATCCAATCCAGAAAAAAGTGGTCGTGTGGAAGGTGGACGTTAATAGAGGTTTTTACTGTATATTAATGTGAAGATTGTGTAATTATGGTTCTGGGTCTCCTTAGTAGAAAATGGCTATTTCAATAATGCACCATTCTATATTAAATAGGATTTATACTTACAATGTAATTAAATTTATTAAGGTGAAAGTTTGCTTCCAGATGAAGGACAACATATTCGCCCACTGTTGGTGTTGTAGTGCTTGTGTAAATATGAAGTCTTCGCTTATCAGTGGAATAATAAGGAAACGCTTGTATCATTGCATTTGATGTTTCTTCAGGATCAGTGTATGTTGCCTAATGTAATAATATTCCATGTTATATAGGCTTTTCCTACCTAGTGCATGTGAATTTTGACAAACTATCTATTGCAATTCGAAATGTGCATTTGCCTTGATTGAAACTTTGATGGTGTTATCTGGCATCATGAACTCCAATTTGAAAATTCCATTTTCTGCAATTTGCCCATACATTTCTGGTAGCACCATTAACCTTCCATTGAGATCAGTTGCTGTTCTTTCGATTCGAAGATTTGACTCTTTCACTTTTTCTGGAGACAAACGAGAGAGATCTCCATGTGAAACTGCAATCTGAAACGTTTAATGTAGAGATGATATAGTTTTTATTATATTATCCACTCCAGATTTGGTTTTAGGTGCTTCTTATGAATTATTGTACTGCATTTAAGGTGTTCTTTTATGCTCATAATAATCCACTGGAAACTTACATATGTTTTGAAGGGCATTCCTGGCTTGTAAAACATTGGTCCTTTTTCTAGAAACCGTACAAACACATTCCCATCGACAATCCTCGTCTTGATATAGCCTTTTGCATTTAAATCCATTTGTTTATCATACAAGTCAAACTCTGCTAATACAGTACATCCTGGCAATGATGTAACATGATGCTCGATGTCGGAAAGAGGTATTGCGAATTCGTGAACACCATTAAACTGAAAATACATTTAATTATGTCAGCATATATGTGGTTATAGTCCTGCACAGTTTTAAGTTGGTGCTATAGATGGTGGTTGAAAGGTAACTCCGTATTGAAACTTGTCAATAACTTAAGGCTACTAATTGTCAATTGTAGTGAAACAAGCTCTACTTTGGACCGTAGAATGGTAGAAATTGTTTGCAGTGTTGAAATTCCACATAGCACCAGCATTGTCCATCAATTTATGTAATCGTCTGGGAATAGTCTCAACTGACTTCAGCAAGAACTCTATGTTGGGTCAGAACATGTCGAATCTGATCTTCCAGTATCTAGTTGGTCCAGAGTTTGTAGTTTGGTGCAGTAAACCACCTCTTTTGTCCAACCCCCTTCCCCCAGAGAATAAAAATTCACACACAGGATTCTTTGCTAGTCACTCATGTAGGCTATGACGACAGACCAGCTAATATCCTGGAAATTGAATGTCGATCCACCACTCACAGATAGTGAGTGCAAAATTTGGAGAGCACCATCTTGCATGAAGATAAGGTTGATATCCCAAGTGGACACAATAGGCCAAACAACACTTAGCATTGGGTATCACTCTGCATTCATGGTGTTCCAAATAAGGAATGTGTGAACAGTCTGATTGGATGTTATGGGCTCATGGCATACCACACTGTGATCTTACGGCGATTTTGCATTTTTTTTCAACAGTGGCCTTAGAAGCTTCTCATGTTCAGTAGTAAATAATTTTCACTACTGTAATGATCACAATATATTTTGTTTTATGTGAATGCAGTACTGTTTACAAAAGTTACATGCAATCTTCAGTAGGGAGTTATTTTTCAACCACCCTGTATACTAGAATTTGTAGTAGAACCTGCAAAACTTCTTCTTCCATCAGTAAGATAGACTCTGACTGCTTGTAGTGATAGGTAGGGGTGATCACAAACACTCTAAGAGTTCCATTGCCTACTACTGGTGCACTGTTTAGGTACCATCCATTTGCTGCACCAGTTATTTCATCATCGGTATCGAGCACTGCTTCGGGCATCTGCATAAAGACTTCCGTTCGATGGTAATAATACTTTTCCACTAGAATTCTTTTCTCTTCAATTTGACCTCTGGCCACTACTTGGATGATCCACCAACCTCGGTCTGGATCCAGTGGCATTTTATACTCGAAACTTCCAACACCTGTACAATAACTGCTAATTAAGAAACAATTTATTTAAATGCTGTATGTGCATCTTGATAAATGTGATTCCAATGAGTGCAATGTCAGATTCATCAGACTATCAGTACTATGTTTATAATTTTAAGTGGTGGGATATAAACTATCAAATAAAATGCACACAAAATGTGATTTTTTTTTTTTTAAATAATACTGTTATTTTAGGTTCAGCCAGCTTCTTTGTCTAAGAATGACTATTTAAAAAAAAAACATGCTGAGAATGTTCTTAACCCTGACTACTACTTGGGTAGGTGCATGAGAAACTTGTAATGACAATGGACTTAATCAACAAACTAGTGCTACGTGCTTGCGAGAAATTTAGGACTGAATCAATTTTTCCTTCCACTTTCACATAAGGTGTAATGATTGTGCTCGATTTAAGGCTAGGACTTGGGCTTTGCAAGGCTTCTTCATTGCCATTGAATTAATTTTTTTCTACACTTGCTTCAAAGGTTGTAAAATACAATATGGTCGTTTGATTTAGAAACTACCCTGTAGTTGAGCTTTGTTGATTTATTTTGTACGTTTCATCACTTATTGTGTGGTGTTTTGATCTATGGAATAATTGATATAGTGGTGCCAATGCTGACATTATGTTAATTAAATTTGTGCTTTATATGTCTGAAAAAACGAATTTTAACTGCAATAACACTTGTGTTCCTACATTTCCATTTAATATTTTTTGATTACACAGTTTGAGATCATGTCAAGGCAAGATTTACGATAAAAAATTCAATTAATAATGCTCAAAAAACAAGTAAGTACACCTATGGCAAAGTTAATCAAAACCGAAAAAAAAAACAATAAAAAAGCACTCGCTTATGACTGACTAGGCAGCCCAAAACAGCAAATAAGTGACAGGCTTTCACTGTGATCAAGCTCTTATGTAGTGGGAGCAAAACGTCAGTGGTTTTTTTTTACTGTTTAGGGCTTCCCAGTCAGTCATAGGTTATTGTTTTTTTGGTTTTGATTAACTTTGCCATATAAGGTGTATTTGTTTTTTGATCATGTTTTTAAGGGTGGAGAGTTCTAATGTGTTTTTTTTTTCAATTTATGCTCTTAGTTAATGTCATTTATTCAATGTTGCATGTTAAGTTCAAGAAGATGATGTTGCAGAATTAGCTATTCTAGGCAAGGTTAACGTTGATTATATGCGATTATTAAAATCATTGCTGTTAAAATTGTCTTAATTTCATGAATAACTTACCAAGATTCATGTAGACTGAACCATAATTTTTCATAACATAGCCTTTTGGACTCTGCATGAGAAAATAAAATTAGAATTTTATTTTTTTTACAATTGTCATACAAGAACTGCATGATCTATGAAAGTGTTCATGTATTTCATGAGCATATCTTGCCAGCCACTTGGTGAAGCAATCCCAGAGATATTCTATAATTTAAGACAGCTTGTTACATTCACATAAAATGGTGGTGCCAAATGGCATGTCTTTGGGTAGTCAGTTGGGCCCATTTAACTCCAATAATCTACCTTCACTTAAACCAATCATTGTATCCACCATATAACCGTTGATCTTTTAATCAGTTTTTAAAATTATGTACAAAGAGGTAATTATGGTAGTCTGTTCAGAATTTGATTAACAGTCAGGAGTCATGCAACCCTTGTATGGGATAATGCAGTATAATGTCGAACATACCACCATATTAATATCAACTGGTTCTGTGTATGGTTTCATTTCCGTTGTTAGAATTATCACCCGAAACCGCACTGAAACATAACCAAATGTTAGCATCAATCTTAAAGTTGAAGAATTTTCATTTCAAGAAAATATCTTCAAATTAAACTATGCACGTCTTTAATGTGTATGCATAAACTAATACAGTCAGTACATATGAAATGTCTTACCGAACTGGTCTGCATTGTAGACTGCTCGATTGGATTGGATCATTATTGTGAGGAACTTTGAAGAGTATTGCAATTCCTTGGTAGAAGAAAATACTGAACCACCCAGGGCACTATTGATGTTGCCTTCAATTCGAAGAACATATTGCCCAGGAATAGTCCCTTCAGGCATCTGAAGAATGCTTCTGCTAGTTAACTATTGCATAAATCAACTTGAACTGTTAACTAAGTAAATAATATTTACCAGCATTTGAAGCATTTGCATCTCGTGTTGCTTCATATATTCTTTAGCTGAAGTTAATTCCACTCCATCCCTAGCTATTGAAGCTCGTACATGGATCGGATATTGTAGTTGATACGTAGAAAACAGTACTTTGTACACATTCCCCGGCCTTACTGTTTTTGGAGCAAGAACTAAATATGTACTGTCATAAACCAAGATAAATTGTTAATTTTCTGTGTTTTTTTAAAGACAATTGTATTGCTAACCAGAAATTTTGCAAGATTATAATTGAAGGCTTTGGTGCAAAAGGGTGTTAAGTTATATTTGGACAATTTCGAGGTAAGCTCGTTTAAAAGTTTTGTATTTGCCTTGCTTTGTATAGACCACTTGACACATCTTGGACTTATATCTTTGCATTGTTTTTCTCAGAATTATGTGTTAGGAAGGTAAAGCTGCACCTAACATATTCAAAAATGCTTGTACGGAATGTCAGTTATGTTGACGAAACAACGGTACTTAACACAATTTTTACACCGATGCCTTCAGTTTTTACTTACGGGTGTTCATCAATGATGTTTAAAACGCTGGGTTGAAGCAATGAGGTAATAAAAATTATGTTTTCACAAAAAACGATTAGCAATATGGGGCCTCTTCTCACCAGTCCCCTGAGAGGATAAATAAAATGTTTTTCCTTTTAATGAGTTGGTTTGTATTAGTAGATGGCAACTATGAATTAAATTTTTTATCACTGTCACTTAAATCACACTTTTATCAGCTTAATCGTTCTTTACCGACTCTATCTCTTATTTGAACATGTATTTCCATAGCTCTTGAACTTCTTAGGGAGCAGAGCGAAGCAATACAAGGAAATGAAATGAAAGTCATGTTGGTAAACTAATGTGTGACATATTTTTAAAAAAAAAGGAATTAGTTTTTAGCACGAGTCAGTGAATGTCTTTACAATGTTGTATCCATAGAAGCAGTTTCGTGTTTATTGTTTTATAGGAAAATGTCATTACTCTGAAAAAAGGTTTGCAAAAATTAAAAAAGTTTGAGTGATTGTAGTCATTAGAGCCAAAGTTTTTGTTTGGTTTTTTCTTGACTTCATGTTGGGTGGCAGCCAGTGACTCAACATATTGTTTAGTTTTGGTAGCTACCATTCATTACAGTAAAAATACACACAAAAATGCAACAAAAGGCTGCACTGTTCTAAAACTTTTCCACTTGTAATATGATAAAATATTTGAAACTTCATAGTAACTATAGGAACATCCGCATTTAACTAAAACAGATATCCTGTAAAAGGAAATTTCATTGTAAAGTTTGTGCTTATCTGTTAAGGAATCTCTTTATACCTGCTTCACTTAGTTTTCCTTGTCACCCTTGAGTATATTTTAATTACTTTAATGACAGAATTACTTCGTAATAGTCTTTCTATATTTTACTTTGTCCTGTTTTCATTATTGACCAGGCTCGAGAAAACATCTAGACTTGCTTTTGGTGTCACGTACCATATAGCAAACCTTTGTAGTGGTTTGGTAACCTAATCATCGGCCTTTTAACACTCAAAAACACTTTTGTTTGCTCTCGTGAGCATTGAATGTACCCTATGAAGTACATTTATTTAGGCATCTTTAAAATTGATCTCAATGTTTCAAGGATAGCACTTTGTAAAATTGCTTGGTTGGTTTCAGGTTTGACTTAAACTTGCACTTAGCGTTAGCTTAGTTAGCACGATTTCATTGGGGATAGGATTTGGATTTCTCTAATTGTTTGATTTGGTTTAGTTGAATTGTATCACGTACAAGAATGATAAGTTACCGCTCTATATATATATATAATGTATATTTTATATTCAATTTACGATATCATATGTAATGACTCATGACGGTGGATGAAATTAACACATACCCTTTAGCTACCCATTTCAGTGCAAGAAAATTATTTAAAATGCCATGCTTTGCTTCCTGTGGACTGTCAATTCAGCATCGAACAATGTCCATCACAAATTTATTTTAGTGTTTCCTGTTTCCCACGGTTGTGTTCATATTGTGCTCATCTGCAATTTCATGTTCTTTCATCTTTTAAAAATGAACTTGAAAATAAAAACTGGTAGGATGAGGTAGGGGGTTCGACATGTTTAATTGATATTGTATATTTTTCACAATGTGTGCAAATGTCATTAGATAAATGGAGCCACAATAAACAGGAAAACCTAAATGATAGTTGTTATGGTCCAATAATCAAATTTCGTAGTGCACACTGAGCGTGAAATCAGTACTGCGTGAAATTACCTTGCTTGGATTTTTATTGTTGCGCTGGAGGTTGAATTGCAGATGATGACTTTGTCATGTTGTCATGAACATGTTTCATCTATTATTAGTGACTTCCAAACAAAGTTAGCAGTATCCCAGATGAACAAAGATGATGGTTGAACTGAGTTTTATAGTTGAAGTACTGTATCTGTTTTTGTTTTTTGTTTTTTTTGTTATTTTTTTATGATGATTTTTTTTTTGTATTTAAAGTGTACCGTAGTCTTTTTCGTTAATCTTTGGATTTATGGTTAATTTTATATTCAGTGCATATAATAAAATCAATATAAAGTATCTCAATATATACGAAGCTCAATTTTGTTATAAATGTCATCCAGTGTCATATAAATGTACCTGGTGTTCTAAATGTGCAAGTTCTGTTTACTCGGGAAAATACTTAGAACATTCTATCATAGTAAATTCATTGAAAAGAAAGTTTGTCTTTGATCTTCCCTAACCAAAACCAATGTATAATTTTATTTTTTGTGGTTGTTTTGTTTTGTCTGTATGCTCTGTGTCTTTAACCCCAATGTTCTCATGGTTAGATTACAGAAGGCGACAAAAGAAAAGAAATGTCATTATCTCAACAGCTTGTAATTGGAATATTCATTCTCACAAATCCTACTTAGATATTAATTAAACAAGTTGAACAATCTTGCTGGCAGAATTGGCTGTTTCAAAGAGTCTGAACTTGAAGATAGTGATAATATATGGTTAACTAAGTATTTCACATGAATCAGATTAACTAAGTATTTCACATAAATCAGATTAACTAAGTATTTCACTTGTATAAAGCTGGTTATTTCATATATGGCAGATTTTCAGTTAAAGACATATCGAAACCAGAATATCTTTATGATGTAAGTTCCAATTATGGAAAGTAGTTTGAAAGGTATACAAATATTCCTTAAAATTTGTCCCAAATAGCCTTCTTACCAAGGTCCCATTTAAGTATTATCTACTGTATTATGAAATTTATATTCATTTGGGTAACCAGAATACACTAACTTCAACTCATCTTTTAGAGGCGAGTTGAGAATTTCCTCAATGTTTGTGTAATCGATTCTGTATTCAGCAATTACTATTATGTATCAGTATTTCTTGATGCCCTACTGCACAGTGAACTGCTGCATACCGTATAACCAGTTTCTTAATTTTGATAGTATCTTTTAAGGGAATGGGATACTGGTGCCAGTTGTCAATGGTATTTTATTTTATACATTTTCTGTAGATAACTAATGATAGGTAACTTAAGCATAAACTGTGTATAGCTATATACGTATATAGTATACTCGATTCTGTTTATTCATTCAATTTTTTTTTTTCATTTTTGTCTAACCGCTTTCAGATCAAAGCCCTGATGATTCAGGCCAAAACCACAAACATCTGGTCATCCTAGTATTGGATCATATCAATTAAGTCTCTGGCACACTTTATAGGCTTGATGTTTTTTTAATGGCTCTCACTGGAAAAGTTAGTTTACACTGGTTGGATCATTAAAAGCAGTACAGAATAAACGAGACTAAAAATTGAATCCAATTAATATTGATTTATTGATTTTTCGCTACAAATGTATCAGCTGAGTTGTTGTATCTCGATTAGAAAGTTTATTTTTGTAGAAAACTGTGATTAAAAACAGAAGTTAATGCCTCATTCAGTGACCCAAAATAATGCATTATATAAGATGGAAGTTAACGGTGTCATTCTTGTTGATCTGATAAAAGCACTCATTTGCAAATGACAAACGAGTTTGAAAGGTTTATATAAACTTATGGTGACAAAGAAAAGAAAGGCGGACAACAACAATGGCTTTTGATGTTAGAATAATTGAGCAGAACGTCAATCAAAAGCACCACTACTCATTATAGCATTCTCGATTCGCAAAGGGAACGAAAGTGTGCACTCTCTTGGGAAAAGAAAATATCCAGACAGCCTTGATTAAAAAAAAGGAAGTACCTAATGTTGTAAGGAAAAGGCTGAGATTTAAATCATTTGTAGGCACAGTTAATTACTGATACTATTTTTGGACCGCAAATTGCTGGTTACAAGTACGATTTTTATCAACGATGAAAACATTGTCATGAACCTGTTGTTGAGTTTAGTACACCTATGTCGAACTCATTTTTGTCCCATGAGTAGTTTCCTACATTTAAAATTAGCAATTTTATAACATGTCGCGGGCAATAAGTTTTGTTTTTAATTTTCTTTGGACATTTCCTATACTTTTAAAATACAGTGTTTGATAAGTCAGGAACCATAAAACATTTTGCACTATAGTTCCAGACTTGACACCCTGTATATGATCTTGTTTGACCTCTACAACTAAGTATAAAAATGGCTATTAAACTTAGGTAACCTTCTAATATAAGATAGTGATTTTTATTTTTTATTATATTTTGTTAAATTGGATATAAATGAAACGTTAAACATAGGGGGTCAGGGCCCATGTTAGGCATGCTTGGTTTTAGTATATAAAAGGTGCAACATAGTAAACCTGCATCAAATAAACAAGTCTGTAAATCATGCCTGTTAACGTTTTTTTAGCACGTTAGCTTAATAGTTCTCAAAAGTTAATCATTCATTATTCAATGCAATTTCTTTGTAAATGAACACATGGATTGTACATCCCGGTTGTCATTTTGTTTGTTTTTTTGAGTCGCATAACTTAAGCCAGTGGAGTATTCATTACATACCTTCTTGCTTTTGGAATTAATTTCTGTGTATGTGTCATATAAAAGTTTAGTGCTCTATTAAGGCAATTCAAGACGATTCAATTTAAAGGTAGGCTGTTTGATGTCTAGGACATGTTTTATGACATCAATCAACAGCATCTTAGCTGAAAGCACTTTAACATTTTTTTTCTGCAAAATTTGTTCACCTTACAGTCATAAACAATTCAAGGAAAAGTTCTGACCACTTTTTTTGTTTTCGTTTTGTTTTGAAAAAAGAAACCTCTACTTTAAGTCGTTAGTTTTCATATTATGGGACGCATGATACGTACCTAAGACAAGATTCTCCATTCGATCTTTTACCTTCAGAAGATATTGATATATAATCATGAAATCGAAGTTTAGTGTAAAATAAGCAGTAAAAAAACTTGAATACCAAGAAATGAGCTCACGAGACAATTTAAAGTGCCATCTGCATTGTGATATTTCACATTATGTTTACAGCTCTTGAAATAGCCTAATAGACTGTGAAAATGTTCGTTCATCTGACATGTGCAATACAGGGTGTTTCTAAAGTCACTTATCAAAAGGCGATCCATAAGTCGCAATACCGTTTAAACATTTAATAACTTTTTTTGCTATTTTATATTTTTGAAAGTTTCATTTCGGATCTTGAAAATGTGTTCCCTGGAAAGTTATCAGGAAAAAATGTACGTTGAAACAATGCATAAAAATCATTAAATATCATTTTTAAAATCAGTACTTGATTTGAAGTTCGTGAAATTGAGATTTTAGTTGCCTTCACATTGCCCATTTAACAGCACCTTGCATTTGTTTTTGGAATCACCTGAAAATTTGGTATTAAGTATATACAGTACATTTCGGGACAAAATTCAAGCCCTGGAGCGAGATATTTCAAGAGTTGTAATAGAAAGTGCCGTAGATAGAGGGCGTGTTTGTGAAGCGGAAAATTGGGGGGTCATTTACGTGACTCGTTTTCATACATAGTTTACAAAAAATTCTATTTTTTCTACATTAAAAAAAAAATTGAATGAAAATAATCAACAAACAAAAAGTTATTTAATATCTATACGGTATTGCCACTTATGGACCACCCTATATTTGGCAAAATAAATAGGAAGAACTTCAACTAAATGTTTTAATGAGTAGATTTAACATGTATTTGTATACACAATGCAAACAGTGAATCAAACACATACATTACATACTACAGGTGAAAACTTTTCATGAATCCATTCTACATGTGCATCATCAAAATCTCAAATCAAGCAGCTGCATTGTCATGCCAAACACATTGCTAAGTATTTCAGGGGTTATTTGAAGAAAAAAGGGATAATTAATAAATCAGTTGTCAGTATCACGATGCTTATTTTTTGCATAAACATATGCACATACTAGTGTCCTGAAAACGTTGATATGCTATGCGTTATTTCGTCAGGTAGGGCAGCCTGCATAATATTTTAGATTCAAAACATTGTTTTCTGTTCTAAATTTTTGGAATTATTAGTAGAATAAGAAATAAAGAGATTTAATTCAGCATTTTTAGCTCTTTTTGTAGGATATCAGTTGATACTGTACTTGCATTACTTGGCACCTCTTTCAGTAAAATATAAATAGAAC
The DNA here is from genome assembly GCA_034695005.1 of Cryptops parisi. Lineage (NCBI taxonomy): Eukaryota > Metazoa > Arthropoda > Chilopoda > Scolopendromorpha > Cryptopidae > Cryptops > Cryptops parisi. The sequence goes on along the minus strand of JAQIWH010003013.1, from coordinate 5,820 downwards.
ATCTATTGTTACTTAGGAAATTGTTGTCGTGTTATTATAGTACACTACACATTTTTTTCTCACCGGGCTTATTTTTTTATAATAAAGTTTAACGAGTTATAATTACTGATCTGAGATGTTTTCAAGAAGTAATTTTCGTCAGCAATTCCATAATTGTAGTGTTTCTCCAACCTACCCAGGGCTCAGATTCAATCTCACTTGCGTCATGGCATTGTTCTTGGCCACTCCGTATACGTGTAGTACTCAAATTGCAACTCTGACAAGCGAGCAGTGTGTGTGTATTCAGATTGCAACTGTGCTAATATACTGTATGTATAAGCCATGTAACTTGTTCGACATTTCGTGGGACTACGAAACTTTTATATCAAGTTTGTTGTGACTTGTACTAATTAGTTTGTCTCACGAAAATCATAGTCGGTGGAAGTTCTTAAAGCATTAAAAATATCTATATAATATATTTAAATGTTGGAAAACCAATATTCTAGCTAATTCTTGTCCCGGGGCAGGTTTCAAATTTTCATTTGCAAGGTGGAATTAACTAAATTAGTGTGGATTTTCATGTTGCAGATCGTATGATTTGATACAACAAAATTGGATTGCTTCTTGTTTAGTGAAATTAGCAACGATTAATAATTACAAGTCAAATTTGACAGTAAAAGATAAAGTTGGTAGTTGAACCCAGTGGTTAACTTAGAAGACAAATATAGTGAAGAGTATGCAAGGTGTGCAAACACAACACACATAGTAGTGAGGTATTGATCGTCTTCTAACAGTGCATTCAGACGGGTCATTAACTCTTATCTAGATACACTTTACAAAAATATTAGGGATGGTGTATTAAATTTTTAATACGCTATATTGCAACTTTCAACTTGATATAACCGTCTTTGTTTGTTATATAACTTCTAGTCTATGCTATAAAAAAATGTGCAAGTGAATCCAATGAGATCATTAGTTTTACAAATTTTTGCCTTTTCTACGTTTGTATAATAGATTACTTTTTATACAAAAATGAGTTAATATTAGCATGTATTATCATGTATCGTTTAGAGAATATTCAGTTGATGTTAGAAGCAGTTTTTCACACCTTACGAATTGTATTATACAATGCATGGAAACATTTAATATTAATATCAAAAGTTAGGATGTGTGGAACGCAATGTTTGTACTAAGAATGTGTGTAATCGTATTTTCACTGAAATGAATCTACGAAATGAATGCAAACTTGAGCACACACTCGAAACATGAAACTGATTCTTTTCCTCGATTATATCGTTAAACACACTAATATATACAACTGTTTTGTTGCGCTGAATTCTTGTTAAGCGCTGATATTGGTTGACTATCTTTTAAACTAATTTTAATAGTAATAAAAAATTCACTCTTTTAGTTTGTACACCGACTTGCAAGAAATAAAAACTGGCATAAAATAAATAAATGTTGGCACAAAAAACAAAACAAAACAAAACATTTTCAATGAATCGCTTCAGAAAAGCTAGTGACACTTGAATTCGCTATGCTTTGTGGCAAATCGCTTGAAAACGTGCTTTTCTCACTGAGTTCGGCACGTTTTCCACAATCAATCGCTTTAAAACAAGCTATTTACACGTGAATTAGCTATTAAAAAAAAAGGGAAAACGAAATGAAATTTTGTTGCATTGGAGTGGAAAACGAACAAGCTAAAAATGAAATGCAGTTTGCTTTCTTTACATGTGTTTTCGCTTCTCATTTGGTAAAAATTTTGACAATGAACCGTTTTGTAATGAAAAAGTTCGCTTCATTACAACACTTCATTTCGCGAAGCTGTACGTGTTTCCTGTAAATGAGCAAAGCGAATTACTGAGCATTGGAGAAAAGAAAATCCAATATCCGCCTTACCTGAGGAGAATCATGCTGACTCGGTGGTGTACATGCGGAATTGCCACAGATTGTAAGAGGAGACTGGAGATGATGGTGATGATGATGATGGTGATAATGGTGATGTGAAAGTTTGCTATCGTGTGTCCATAGGGCGGAGGAAGCGAAGCAACTGCACAAGTTGCCAACTGAGGGAACAGCGCACACAATTAATTAAGCCCGGGAGGAAACTTGAGCGAAATCATCCACGTCACGGCCCCTCATCGACTTGGGGCTATTCCTAATGATCCTTTTTTTGTGTGTGTGTGTATCATTTATGTAAGAAAAAGAATCCAAAAAAAGTTGCCTATTTGGTGCAAACACTGGTAGTCTTTGACGCGCACCACCTGAAAAGTGTATGTGCCACTCATGAATATTCAGTGTACTTGAAGCAAGCTCTTAGTTGACGAGCTGATTCATCATCGTCACAACGCCGAGTGCAAATTTTACATCTTCCTCTCTTTGGCTAAAACGCTTACTACTCCACCTTCTTGTTGGTCTAGTTGTGTTGTTTTGTCGCATAGCAACGAATGTTAACACCCAAATGAATTTTGCTGTCATACCTCTTCTCACTGATCGACATTAACTTCTTTTTTTCCGCCTTTTCTGGCATTAATTCAGAACATGGCAATCGCCTCACCTGGAAAAAGTAGAAATCGAATTTGGATGATGATGATGATGATGATGATGGCTAATTGGATTCTGGTTTTACAGCAAAAGCTTATTCAGATCATTGTTCATCGACGCCTGAAATAGGTGTTGATTAAATTCCATTTTTTAGTGTATGTTGTGTCATGGTGGAATTGCATCAATCGATTCTTAATGAGCGCGTTGATGTCATGCTCGACATAGTGTGTGTTTTGGTATACTGTAGGTCTGAAAGAGACAGGATGCGTTTTGTAGATCATGAGGATAGTTTGTTTTCTAACATATATTTTCATTGATGTGAATACGTCCAAACAGTATGCGAATCGATCCTACATTATTGTTAATGCCATGCTCGACATGTCGTCGTTTTGTTATAGGTCTAAAGAGACTTTTAAAAAAAGAGAGCAGGATATGGTTTTGTACGTCATCAGAATACTTTTTTAACATACATTTCCATTGAAGTGAATACATTCAAACAGTATGCGGAAACTAACAAATTCTTGGTAGTCACGGATATTTTTTTTAATGGTATATTGTAAAATTGCAAAATTCTGTTTGAAAGTCCAACTTTATTGAATAACTAAGAAACGGTGAGCAGCTTCACTGAATAAATTACTTGGTGGAGTTAATTCTGCTTTATCTGATTACTACCTACAACGAGGTAGTCTTTTCAAAGGACGGATGCAATTAACAAAGATTGACCTAGATAACAAAAACATTCTGCTGTGTTCATTTGTGTTGATTGTAACTTGTTGACTTCATATTTATACGTGATATCGGTACAGTGAATGAGCATGTATATTTATTTATTTATTTTTCGTATTCTTTGAACACGTGGATTTTCTGTCACTTTGTTAGGTTAATTGAGTGTGTAGTCTGTCCTTCAACAATAAGAGAGAGAGAGAGCGAGGAAAAAAGCGACCTTGTTTTTGCTGTCTCATCAACACTAATTCGCTTCCTCTTTTATTCTTTTCTATGTAATGTAACTAACCTTTAGCCCTTACTTTTGTAGTCCTGTACAGCATTCGTTTATCACGAAGTATAGTGTTCTTAGCCTTGAATTAAGGAAACAGGAAAAATGCTCACAAATCAATAGGCAGTGCTTCTTTAAGATGTCTGCGTTTGGCACGTCTTACTGGACGTAAGAATTCTAATGGGGGGTCTAAAACTGCAGAAATGGTAGATGATTTTATTTGCCAAGGTTGTCTATGACTTAAGTATATTTTTATGTAAGAGGTCCAGTTGCAAACTTCAGTTGTCAATTTCAATATACAGTAAAACCTCTCTAAAGAGACCATTTGCGGTTTCATGAAAATGTGGTCGTTTAGAGAGGTGGTCACTAAATAGAGGAATAATTAATATTAAATTAATGGGGGCTCTGTTCTAGACAAAAGAGTCGTTATGACAGGTGGTCGTTAATAGAAATTTTACTGTAATTGTTAAGCATTTGTGTTTATTTGGTAAGACGTGTAAATGCACATGGGTCATCTTAAAAAAACATACCAAACAGACTTCGAAAACTGTTTGTATTCTATTTTTGTTGACTATTTTGATGAATATACAGGCATCTGTGTTAATCATTGAATCATTTGTCTAGAATGATGTTTCTGAGATGTGTTGAACGTCTCTGAAACTCAACACTGCGGTGAAATATTCCTGGACTTTGGCGTATGTGATCATTTTTATGCATCGTCAAAATAAGAACTCAGTGTGGGATGAAATAGCCCAAGATAAGTTTCACACTGTTACAGGATAGCAGCATAAGATCAATACTTAGGAAGTGATTTACAGTGGAAGCGCCCCATTCCCAAGAAAGGTTTCAGATTGGAGGGATATAAATTTTGGCAGCTGACAAATTCCACCTGCTGTCTAGACCCTTTGCTTTTCGAAACTGGTTCAGAGAATTCTAAGACCCCAGACTGACATGAAGATTTGTTAAGTCTGAACTCACAACTTGCACTTTTGAAGTTTGGGACAATATTCTTCACATCCCCACCAATAGTGGGGATGTAAAGAAAATTGTAAAATTGTAAATTGCAAATTTCTTGTTGTCGAGTCAGCACTATTAAATCGATATTTTGATAAATAAAAAATACCACAAGCTAGTTGAATAGCTTGTACCGGTATTCTATCATAAAGCTACAAACATATAGACAAAAAATTTATTTTGCAAATCAAACATCACCATACCAAATAGACATAAATGTCTACACGTATCTGATTTGTTTTTAATACAACTTTTTTATTTTTAATTTTTTTTGTAAATTGTCTTTCACAGTGTTAAAAAGCAATTCAAAACGTTTTAATTACCCAGTTTTTATTTAGTTTGGTGCATTTTTACAAAAATAACGAGCGAAATCAGGTTCAAGTTTTATTTTTAACTTCGCGCATTTCCAAAAAAGTGTGAAGTTAAAAATATGTTTGAACAAAATTTCGTTAGTGTTTTTTTGTAAAAATACACTAAAATTGATGAGAAATAAAAGCTTATTGAGTAACTTTTTAAAAATTTGAAAGAAAATTAAATAAGAAATTAAAATAAAAAAGTTATGATAAAAACAAATAGGTACTAAATCATGGGACACCCAGTACACACCATAATATTGTTTATATAGAAAATAATTTGTTTTTCTGTTCAAGGAAGACATGTTTTGGATGATAGTGAAGACGTAGTATTGTCATTCATCGTTCTTAACTACAATTCTGAACTTAAAACAGGGTATAAAAAACAGTGGAAACATGGTTCGTTAGTGTCCTTACTAATTTTCTTGAATCACGAAAAATTAAGTGGACATTTTTTTTGGCTTCTGTTTACATTTATATTAGCGGAAAGTCATTTAAGCACCTGGAATACATTTAGAAGAATGAGTGATTATTTTTCTACACGGGGAGATTTCATTAGCTTTAAAATTGTGAACGTGCAGAAATGAGGTTTTGGTACATTTCGAAAAGAAAGTACAGTAATAAGAAAAAAAAAGGTTGTAGTTAGGGCAGTTCCACACCATAAATAAATCTTAATTCAGACATTCTGAACTCTTGATCGCAACAAGCTTTTGTGTAAGTTTTTTGGAGCTCAGTCATGATGATGATGACTTCAGGTTGATAAATACCACACACATGTTTTAATGTTTAAGTAGCGTATGATGGACGAGGGGGGATTAAAATTCTTCAAATATTGTTGAAAAAATGAGGTTAGTGAGCTCCAAATAACCAGCACTGTGTAATATGACAAACACGAGGCTTGCCATCAAAATTGCTGTGGCGCACAACACCTAAATT
>JAQIWH010003012.1:0-21733 GCA_034695005.1 Cryptops parisi | reverse complement strand
TTTACATACACACACATATTATTTTTCAATGACTTTTTTTATTGGTTTTAGTCGTTTTAATAAATCATCTCTCGAAAAGACCTCTTTTCTTGTAAGATATGTATATATAAGAAAAAAACTATAATGGGTTGTTTGCATCGGAAAATAAAGTGACTGTGGATGGAATTATTATGAAGATGGAATTTTCTTTTTTTTTAAGAGGGGGGGAGGGGAATAGAGCTTTTACAGCTGATAAGAGAAGAGAGAGAGAGTGAAACAAACCCTAAAACAGAACGGGAGTAGAAAGGTTCCTAATGAGGTCTCGAGCATTGTAAACATACGAACTTACCAAATATAGAAACTCGTTAGTTTTAAGCATTGCAAATGGCGAAATTGCCCACAAAGTCGAAATGCGAGCGAATAAAAGATAATTGAGCCTCCGCAGCTGCTGAAAACTCCGAATGGAATGCTTTCCAAAATTTCAAGTAAAAGAAACACACGACCAAGGTGTAATAAACTTTCAACTTTAGACCTAATTCGAATTTCTAACCCTATCTTGAAAAGTAGTAAATTTTCCCTTTTATGTGTAAGGAAACAACCTGAAAAAGCAAAAGCGGGATTAAATTCTTCCTCCTTTTCCAACCAGTTAAATTTAAATGTGGACCATCGTATTCTATTAGTAATTGTGTAGTGTGTGAAACAATAATGTACCGCATAACACAACGTTGTGAAATTTATAGCCGGTTCACAGAAATAAATAATATACAAAAAAAAATTAATTACGAGTAGATTTAAAATAAGATCACCGTATTATTAATTATCGTGCTGTTCTGCAAAAAAGTACATGCATTGTTTGTACATGTGTTTTGAAGTGAAACGGGTACCTGATTTATAAAAATAAAGAAATACAAAGAAAAACTGAAGCAAGTGACTTCGTGTATTTGACAAAACTAAAATAAAATACGGAAAAAATTGATTTGAAAAATTAAAAACAAATATAAAGTCATATACTGGAGGATTTCATCGAAAATGGGAGGGTTATGTATTGCAACTCTTGAGTGTAATATTGTGTATTATGAGACCTACAATGTGAGCAGGTGCAAAAATGCAGTAAAATTTTAAGTAGTACCACATATTAAAGCTCAGGTGATATTTTGTACCTTGGAACACAGACCCAGTTTGTACCTTGGAACATGTCTCAAACAGTGATAAACGTGATGAAGTTCCAAACAGTGATGGTCCTTGCATATTTAAGCCTCTGGATGAGGATACGTCTGAGGGCTCGTCGGATGAACAAGCGATTCTGCCATCTTCACACTCATATTTAGACCAAGACGTTGAAGATAATACAGAAGAACAAGAAGTAAATTAAATTATTAAATTTAATTAAAAAATTAAAAAAATTAAAAAATTAATAATTAAATTTGAGAGTGGAAAACAATTTGATAGAGCTGTATACGAAATATGATATGATACGAAATATATTTGAATTAAATTAAACAATACTATAATTTAGAATACATATACTTAAATTTATTAGTGTCCCAAGGTACACACCCCAATGGCCCTAGGTACCCTACTGATCTTGTATCTTGGGTCAGTGGCGAGAAGGTTGTTAGTTATTATTTTTTTTAATAATAACTAACTTTTTTGATGATATTCAATTTTTTGATGATATTCAATATCCAATTTTTTTGATGATATTCCACTAGAAAATGTATACTTAAAGTACGGTACTTATCTAGTTTATGCTGTGGCATCACAAAATTAAGCGTTAGTAACAAATATTACCAAAGTTAAAAATTTTGATGTCAAACTTGTCCCAAGCTACAAGAGCTTCCCGTACTGCTGTTTTCCTTCCACAATGTGAACGCCACGTGTAGCGCTGACACTGAAATTTTCTCTGTGATTTTTATGTTTAACTGTGATATATGCAAATTTTTATTTACGCAAAGTTTGAGAAACGTAGCCATAGATGACTACTTACTACCAGTACCATGGAGAGGATACACTACCGGTACTTGTATTTGTGGTGTTGTATACCAAAACAATACTGCATGAAACTAGATCAACACCATGAAACAAGTAACACGCTTTGTGCACAGATCACTAAAAGCTAAAAAAAGTCATTTTTGGTAAGTATTTAATAGTTTCGAGTGACATTGAATCCAGCCATGAAGTAACACTAACACACAGAAAAGAAAAATCGAATAAAGTTATTGGAGTTGCATTCCACGGAAATTCAAAGGTGACCCCTAATGTGGTATCTCTTTACAAGTCGTCGTTTCGGTGCGAGTCAAGAAGATGGCAAACGACCCGGTTAACAACAGTTTCAAAAGAACATGCGCAACTCGGAACCCCCCTCCCACCCTTTCTCTAAACGTGAAGCAAACCGAGCCTGAAAAGAAAGCTTCTCTGCTGCTCTTGAATGATCCCCAAGTTTTTGTTGTTAGGGGTTGCTGTCGTATTTTACCCATCTGCCATATGGCCCGGGGGTGTAAAAGGGGTCCCCGCCCATCGGTAGTAGTGAAGTAGAGGGTGGGGCATGAACCATTAAGAAGGAGGAAACATCCCCTCCCCGCACCCAGAGGCTCGGGATTACTGCTTACTTCTCGGTTAGAAACTTTGGGATAAGTTGTTTCTTTTGTTGCAGAGTTGCAACCACGTTGCTCATTCTGTCACCTCGCGTGCGGTCCATAATTTGTAAGTCATTTTCTTCGAGCTTCTTGGGTTCGGAGGAGGCATTTATTTTCCTCGTGCACTAATGAGGCGGACCAATAAAAACGACGCGTTTGGCTGGCTTCTACTAGTACTACTACTACAACCCCACCACACCATCACCTCGATATCAAAGCCCCGTTTTCATTTAGGTTCCTCCAAAAAGGCCCTCTGGGCCCAAAGTCGCAAATTATTCGACCCTTTAAGTCTGTGCGAGAGGATGTGAGTGGAACGACTTTTCAAACTTCGCTTGCCGAGCGTTTTAAATTGGTTCGAACTTAATCACTTTCTGCAGTTCTTTTGATGACGGCGACCCAACCCCGAAAGAAAAAAAATACTTTTTTGTCAAACTTATACCTTTCGAATAATTGCCCCGATTATTTGAGTTTAAAACACTGGAAACAACTTTTTATTGCGAAACATGTTGAAAATTCGTACAAAAGTGCAAATAACAGAACTAGCTTGCTAGTTTGAACTGTTTGCGTCAAAAGATATTAAAAAACTTTCAATTATCCAGTAGAAGCCGGTTGGTATGATCACATTGAGCTTAACGAGGTACCAATAAGAGCTTCATTGCAATGTCGATATAACACGATGACAGACACCGTATATATACCGTGTATACATACGTGTATATATACCGTGTAATACCATGTATTATTCGATATCGTGCAAAACTCGATCCACGATTTTTTTTAACCACAAAATTAGTATTATTTTCATTATCAAATGTAAAAGTCGACCTATAGTTACGGTATTGTACAGTATAGGTACGGTATTGTACTTCATACACGTAACATTCATGTAGATAGTAATGTAATGTAATATCGCACAAGTACAGTTGTACAGTTGAGGTTTTGAACTTTCTCCAATGTCTTGTGTAAACAACACCTTTTAATAATTTTTTGATTTATATAACTTCTTTATTTCTTCATACACATCAATTCTGCTGATTAAATTTTAAACTCAAATTAATAAATCAATTAATAAATATTAATTACTAATAAATTAATAAATTTCCCCCTCGAAAGTAGTAGCCATGTAATAGTCGATCCCATAATTAAACCTTTAAAAATGGTCTAAAAACTTTTTACACGAGTATATACGGTAGTTAGTATTGTTTATTGACGCAAGGCAAAATATATATACAAAATACAGTACTATCAACAGTGTTTTACAAAAACAAACGACTGTCATATGTCAAGCATAGTAGTCTTATAAGAAGTCTCGAAGAAACACACTTGACAAGACTTACGCAAATAACCTATTGCAAAAGTCTATTTGTTTTGTTTTTTTGTTGGTAGTAACACTACTTATTAGTACTACCAAAAAAACAAGTAATTTAAGTTTATTTGTTCGAACAATTTTTCATTCAAGTTAGAAAAACAAATCTTACACCATCATCTTAAATTTCATCCAACCCTAAGGACATTTCATACGGCTCCGAATTTTGTTTTGACACTTCCAGTAACGAGCTCTTAAATTTTTCAAACGTCTCCAAGTCCGGCCAAAGTTATTTCTAATCTTGATCTGTCATCATACTCCAGCTGCAATTCTTCAACTCGAAAAATTTCTCCTCCACCCACAAAAATTGAAACTTTCTTTAAATAGGCTACAATCTAGGCAATTACCAGTAACAACAACTCAAAGAAACAGCCAAAAAACCTCAACTTACAGGAAACAAAATAACCACGACAAGAAATGAAAAATAAAAATCACCAAAGTTGACGATAATAGACAAAGTTTTGGACAGTTCCAACTACTATAGTGTCGAAAATTACCATTTCTTCGCAAGAATGGAGAACGAAAATCTACTTAAAGAAAAAAACGTTTGCAAAATTTCCACCACCTGGATGCGTATCACACACTTCAACACCCAACCATTTTCTGCCAACATTCGTCATATGTAAAAACGACAGTACTTTCATAGAAGAAGAAAAAATATATACCCACGTTAAATGAGGGTTGTGATAAGGGACATTTCACCCAGGAAAAGGCAGCATCATCATGAACTTCATCATCAGGTTTTCTAGAAGTGAAGATAGAGTGAAGACGACTCTCTCCCTCTCTTTTCACAATGGCGTGTGAGTGACACACCATTTTCAGGTGGTGGAAGTGAAAAAAAAAATTGGAGACCTGAACGCATCCGAACCGATAGAACCAAAGCATGACTCGACCATTTTCTTTCCCAATTACACTGTCAGGGTTTGGCGAACCGTTCCGCACGACGACGACTACCTGGCAAAGTTTGTCTTCACCATCACCTTGTACTACTACTACTACTACTACTACTACTACTACTACTACTACTACTACTACTACTTCTACTAGTACTATTACTACTAGTAGTAGTAGTGACCAAACTCACTCTTCGGTAATGAAAATACAACTTCAATTTTCAGTTGAAGAAGCAAACTTGGCCTACCTGCTGACTGACCCTTTATCTTAAGAAAATTTTCCAATCACTTTTGCTTCGTTAGGGGTCGGGATTGAAGTTCAACGGGGGTTGGTTTTGTTTTTATATTTTATTTTTTAATTTTATTTTTTTTTTGGTAGTTTTCTTCTCCCTATTTTTTCTTTTTAATCAACACTAGTCACGAATTCCAGTACGAGTGTAAAAAAAAAAAGGTGCTCATGTCGAAAATAATAAGAATGTATCTTAATTTTCGTGAATTGAAAACGATGGAAAAAAAATGTTTTTAACGGATGAAAATTCTTATACGTGAATGTGATCTCTTTGTGAGCGAGAAAAAATGAGTGTAGTGTGTCCTTTAAGTTTCATGCTTGGTTTGCGAACCAATAAGCGTAAAACAAAAAATAATCATCATCGAAAACTGAAAAATCGAAAATCCATGATTCCAATACAATAAACCAGTTTTTATACTTAAACATTAGTTACATACAATATTTACTGAACTGTATAATAACGTGAACACACATTTACTCATGTAAACTAAACATATACTGTAGTGAAATAAACATACAGTACAGTGAAATCCGGTTACTGTGATCACTTTGGGTCGAATGCTAACAACTTGATAACAATAACCGACTGATAACATTAAACAATGAATACAAAATATTAAAGTGTTTTGGAACTGACTGATAATGATATAATAGCCTATTCATAACATTATCCGTGATTATAGTAACCGGAATTCATTGTATATAAACATATACTGTAGTTTGATTTTCTTTGAAATCACACTACAGTTATGTTTATTGTTTATAAAACGAATACAAATACAGTCACACTGCAGTACAGTATACGTTTATAAAACAAATACAAATACACTATACAAAAACATACATAAACGCAAGCTTATTTAAGATAGTGTCAGCCATGATTTTATAAACATGGATGTCAAAAATGCCTATTAAAAAAATCATGTAACGCTAAAAATTTTAATTACCATAAACAGTACGTGGGAAAAGAAAATAACATCAATCTAAACGTAAACAGACTTTAAATGTTGACAAAACGTCCAACAGTTAGTGAAACGTGTTTAGTCAAGTGTCCTGAAAAACACAAGTGAAAAACACATGGCCTTTTAACATAAACACTAAGAGTTCCGAACCGGAAAAAAAACGGACTCTAATAAATACATAGCCCCAAGAAGTGTAAAAAAAACAATCGAATATACAAACCAGATGCCTAAGCAAACAACCATCTTGAAAAAAGATGTTTTCCAAGAATAAGTTGTTTCGAACAACTTATACAGATCACTCTATTGGCTACTTAATGACTAAAAATGAAAGACTATCAATCTTGGCAAACGTCCCACCAAAAAAAAAAAAAAATTGTATAATAATAATAATTGTCACCCAACAAAAGGACAGTATTTCATTTTCATAAACAGTGAATGGAACGAAATCCCAACCGCAGCGAGACATTAAATTTGCAAACAATGGTGTCATTCGCACATAATGAAACCACCATTCTTCATCGTGGTGAAGATTCTACTCATTCCCAACCTCATCATCATCCGTTCGCATTAGGCATTCATTAATGAAAATTATTAATCATCCCCTTTTTTTCTGCCTTTCATCTTCTTCCAGATTAATCGGAAGTCAGCGACATCATAATGCACCATAGCCTAACTTCCACACACACACACACACACATAGGAGATGAATCCCATACAAAACACAAAGGAGGAGGAAGCGTAGTAAATATTTATGAACACAGGACTAAGGTAGACTTTTCATATGAGTTTTAGGAGGGTAGAAAAGTAGTGAGGGCAGTAGTTTCGTACTACGGTATATAGATAACGATAAATGATATCATCGTTGGGGCGCGTGCAGAAATGAAAGGTGGTGGTGGTGGGTGTTGGGGTGGGGGAATGGGTTCTGTTGCCCTTAACAACAAACAGGATTAAAAACGCTCCAGTGCTATGATGGTGGACGCCGAAATGAATTTGCCAGCAGGTTTGCAATTGATTTCCAAAACAACAGCCTTATGAAGCTTTATGAAAAAAATAAATATAAAAGTTTGGTCGGTGGAGGGGATAAAGGGAGGAAAAATATCTACAAAAGATTCCGAAATAAGAGAGAGAGAGACAGAGAGAAAGAGGGATAAAAAGGAGGGGGGATATAACTTTTGGGATATATCCGAAAAAATCAAACTCCGAATTCATTTCCACGAACATTCGCGTGACTAAGGGGGGAAGTCGGGAAAAGTAGCGAAGAGAAGAGGGAATGGTGGTGATGATGATGAGTTGGAAAAGAGGGGGTAAGGGATGAGATGCTGAGTGAGAGGAGGTGGAGAGGAAAGCGGATGAAGGAATCGATGAAAATCGATATTCCGGAAATGTTGGTTGTCGCTTCGCAGCCTCTTACATTAAATGAGAATGGCGATGGCGGCACGGGTGCCAAAGAGACTGCGGGTGAGTGGTTGTTAGAGGGGGAGGGGGGGAAGGGACTTTGACCAACATCCCCCACATCATCAAATTCCAAACAAACGAATCCCATCTTGCCGACAAATACTGACTCATAAATCATTTGCTTTTCTCGATACTTTTCTATCTTCCCAGTCACTACCCCCACGTGAACAAAATCACTAATGTGATTTCGTCTAGGTCTTGCGAAACACGAAGTTGTCTCTTTGATAAATGACGAGTTTCAAAATTGAGCCCAAGTTTTTTTCTAGTGTTTCTAAATAAAAACACCCGGTTCAATTTTGAACGTCACTTTGAAGTGTTAATCTCTTGTTTATTAATTTCAAATCTGAAGTGTTTAATTCACATAACTATCGCCAATTCATTGGTTCATGTGTAACTATTCAATATGAAAATTGAACCGATAAATTTTATTATACTGGGTGTCCGACGATTATTTAATATTATGTTTGGTTTATATAGAAAAATATAGAGATAATTTTTGGACACCCTATATAACGACAATAATAAATTTCTTTTAAATAATCGTTAGTACCTTTCGAACAAATGATTCACTTCTAAAAGACATCTATACACCAAACTATGATATAATAGCTACATTAAACTTTTTAAAAACGAATACTATATATATTTCCAAATACAGTGAACTCCGCTTATTATGATCACTTTGAGACTAGTACTTTTTTATAACAATAACTGGCTGATAAAATTTAAAAAATGGATAAAAGAAACATTAAACAGTGCGTTGGGACCGATTGATTTTGAGAACAATAGTCGATTGATAACGTTATCCGTAATTATAATAACTGGATTTCACTGTATAACAAATTTTAATTATAAAAATGACTATGTATTTATCTTCACGTTATAAAACATATGGTTTAATAATATAGTTGCAAAAATGTAGGTTAAAAATTATAACCTATAATTCTACAATTATATTATATTAAGCCATATTTTAGAGACTTATACTGTATATAAGTCTACATTGTACATTGGTTGACTAAAAAATATTTTATTGTAATAGCATTTTCAAATAATTCTACAGTATAAACAATAATTTAAAAATAATAATATTTCAACATAATAACCATCAAAAAAAAAAGAACAAGGATATCATTTCTTCAAGACAGTTACGTCAGAGAAAAAGGTCAAGGTTGTATATTAGAAGAAAAAAATCCACGTTCGAGCGGATCCATTGTCTGTAGGAAAATCCGAAACCAACTATCCCTAAATCCGACTGAATCACTCGTATTAAATTTTTCGGAAGTCCAGGATTTTTTCCCACTGATAACGGGGGATGAAGTAGGGATCAATCGGTGTGGGTGCGTAATGCGATTCATGTGTTTGAATAGCATTCTCCTCGCTACACTCGCTTGTGTGTACTTAAGCCAATGAAAGGCGCCCTGGCTTCTTTCTTCGTCACTCGGTGCTAATTCACTTTAGTCGACTCCTTTCTTCTTTTTTGGACCCCCTAAAATGACACTGCAAAGCCGGCTCCCAACCAAATTACAGGCTTTGCCTCTCGTGGCTCGTTTGTGCGTCGCGATGTTCGCTTGGCTCTTTCTCAGGTATGCGACTCGCTACCTAGCAGCCCAACAAAAGTATAGGGGGGAACAGAGCCAAATGGGACTTTTCCGTTTGGACCCAAAAATTAGGCGTGAGGGGGTTTATCTCCATCGGGAACCACCCACACAAAACCACCCTCCGACACAACGTCTCCTCACTAGTCTCATGTTTTTTCTCTTCCCCTTCCCCTTCGAGCCAGAAAACCTAACGTTGTTGTTTTCCTAGTAAAAGTCAGCCATGGGGTATATAAATATATATAAAAAAAGTATATAGCAATCTATATATATCTAAATAAATATATGGTATGGGTATGCGCAGGGTCATCAAGGAAACATTGGATAAAAAAATAAAAAGACAAAAAAATAAAGGTCGAGATGAAGAAAAAAATGTGAAAAAGGATGATTTTTCGTTCCCAATAGTTTTGGTGCCTTTATTGGGAAGCAGCAGATGGTCATAAATGAAAGATGAGGTGACTTTCGAGTCGGGATATCGAATCCAAACGATGTTGACACCGCCTCACTTTCAAGGACTACCCATATTCTCTCAACTCAAAAGAAAAGACCAAAAAATAACATTCTAAAATATTCCACGTTATCATCATCGCGGAATTTCATTGCCGGGCAATACAAAAGGGGAGAATAGCTTCCAGCGTCTTAAACATCTCACATTCTATCACCCCCTCAGTGTTTCATAAACAATTCAACGAGCACTACAACGACGTGTTTGTTTCCATCCGTGTTCACTGATGCAAAGTTCATTTAAGCTCTCCGTCTATGAGGTGAAATATCTACGTATGTTTTCACATCAAATCTTCCCTTGAAAAATACGATTTCAAAAACAAGGCTACACTTGATAAAAAAGACGTGAGACGTCTCATAATTCTCGAGATCTAACATTACACTTTCGAACAAGAAACTTTTTGTTTACAAAAATTATTGATGAGTGGAGCTCAGAGTTCAAAAGTACAAGCTTTAACTTTCTTTTTGAAATACACGATAGAAAATTGAAATTGATAACTGTAGTGTGAAGGGCCTGGTGTAAAAGAGTGGTAAGTAACATTTTGTTAAAAATAACTTACAAAAAGTTTCGAATGTGTTAAGTGAAATTATACCTTCCGAACGCATAATTTTGAACAAAACAATAATATGTGCAAAGATATTAGTGCAAGAAGTATGAAGTGGCCCATAGACAGCAAGGCACGTTCAGATCTTCAAACGCGTTCGCCCTCAAAATTGTAAAAACGTTAATTAACACCCTTTGACACCAGGCCCTTCAGTCATATTTATTATACTAAATAGTAGTGTATAGAACTTATCCATTACATTACAGTTACACGAATTCTTTTTGAAAGAAAACAGGTTTTTGTGAAAAGTAAAGAAAATTGAATTAAACTACACATCTGCAGATTGGCCTCTGTAAATGTATCTATGGCAGATCTTTCGTGTAGTTTCAAATATCAATCTTGGTATAGAGTTTCATTTAGCTACATAAGGTTCAGTCCATTAAAGAGCTTAGCGATGCATGCATCTGAAGAAACACAAGCCAACTACAGGAATATCTTTACACGTGAATGGCATATTGAGACCGTAACTGCCTACAACACCAGATGTAAGTGGTGAAATGATACAGATGTAGCTATCCCTAAGTGGATTGGGCTGACTTGGAATGTTCCCCGAGAGATGACTTCATTGTATGAAAAGGAGGAAGGTTATGCTGAGGAAACTCTACACGTCTCTCCAATAACGAAATGACTCACATATGTTCGGCGTTTGAGAAAAACTATGGAAAGGGGTTAATCCATCCAAACCAGTGGGCTTCAAAGCCGCACCAACCAACCTGCGCACCAAGTGACAAGCACTTCAAGCGACAGCTCAATGAGGCGAAAGTACATTAGACATGCAAAGAGTGGCAGCTTGGTAACATGGTTCGAGCCCGACTGTGGATGGTATCGCGATTCTCCACGGTCCTTGTCCATTAAGTGAGCGGTTAATCCACTCGTTCGTCAGCTGACTGATGCCTTTTACCCTCCTGGTGGGTTGACAGAGAAGCGAAAGAGAAGGGAGGGGGGGGGGGGAAGAGAAGGCCCAAACCTCCCTTAATATTTCGTTCGGAAAACCAGCCAACGAGGGTCACGTGCCACCGACGAGGGAGGATGTTTGGACATGACAAGAGAAAACGGAAGTTCTTTCACTGACGAAACCTCCTTTTCCTTCAGCCGCTGTCACTGTTGCTCTGATTTTCACGTGTTGGCGTTATTGTCAGCTTTGCCTTGTACGTTTTCCCTTTTCACTCCTTCTATTTCTCTTTCCCCGCGCCCTATTTTTCCAATGAACTGCCAAATTTCGCTCGTGAGGCCCATTGTGTCTTCCCCGTGTGCTCTGTGATTGTCTCCCCATTGGTCCCTCGATAACGGAACGGTTGCGTGACGAACACGCGGTGAGCGATTGAGAAGTTGGTATTGCGTTTGAGGGGAGATGGAGAACCTACCAAATTGATGTCATTATTTGTTAAAGGTATTATTTATTAAAGTAAAGCTCGCGCGTGTCGAATACTAAGTAGGTATGTGCTGTATCGTTTTCAGCGATTTAACAATACGTCTATGTTGTCATGATCTTGGTACATTGGATTTTCTTTCTCTTTACAATTTCAATACATCACTCATCTATAAGCTACAAACGGTTGAAATGCTGATGATAAGTCTACTGTTTTTGTGATAAGACCGAAACAAAAAACAGAACTTGTAAAATTCATTCTCTGAATCAATGAAAGGGCCCGGTGTAAAAGGGTGTTAAGTAATATTTTTTACAATCGAGGAAAACGCATCTGAACTTGCCTTGCTTTCTATGGGCTACTTCACACTTCTTGCACCAGTATCATTGCACATATTGTGATTTTGCTCAAAATTATGCGCCAAGAAGGTAAAATTGCACCTAACACATTCGAAAATGCATCTAGGTCATTTTTGACAAAAATGTTACTTAGCACCCTTTTACACCAGGCCTTTCAATTTAATACAGAAGTGTAAAGACGCAAACATGATTGGTGAAAGATGGTATCAACTAGTTATTTAGGGGAAAAAACCTAATAAAATACAGGTCCTCTCTCAATATATTGAAAGGTTTAATGTTACGTTCTGGCAAAAGACACTAGGATACAAAAGTGAGAGAGTGCCAAAAAATACAACAACAAAAACAAGACAGAATAGTGATTCGCGCACGAGACAGTATGAACATGTTTGGCAATCGCAAAAGCAATATCAAGCGCAGACGAAATTATTAGACGACCGTCACCAAAGTGATTGGCAAAAGACAAAGAAAAGGACAATAACAGCAGCTGCGAAACCACCTGGAAAATTCTCATGAACAGTCGAAGAAGAATCTGACCAAAACGCCTGGTCACTATAGTCCATTTGGAAAGAATTTTTTGGCTTGAGGGCAAACATGAAAGCCTTTGGTTTCCACCAGCCATTTAAAGATGGCTACCAGACGTGGTAGATAAAGCCAACTAGACGCTGCATATCGTTTAACGGTAAAATACTGTATATTAAAACAAGGATCTGGTCCTGGTGAGTGAGTTGGGATTAGATTGGTTTTTTTCTTCTTCTTCGTATATTCTAAACTGTTGTTTTTTGAAAGGCAACAACAACAGACGTGTGCAATTTCTAGTGACGTCGTGAGCACGCTCGGATGTAGGAAAAAGGTTTCCGAAACACGCCCCCTGGCTAACCCCGTGTATATGAAAGAAACCCAAGAAGCGAAAAAGTGAGATGATATGAAAAGAGTGAAAAAAAAAGTGATAAAGGGGGAGAAAAAAATTTCTACTTTATGAGAAAGCCGACTGAGACGTAAACGCATATATACACATACACAAACGAAAAAAAACTAAACAAAAAAAAACAGAAAAACCACGAATGTAAGTTAAGAGAAAAAAGATGAAGAGAACAAAAAACTCGTAATAAACGGGGTACACTATTGTGAAACAAAGAACAAATGAGGGGGAAAATAAAAAAATGTGTAAGAAGAAGAAAACAAAAAAAAAAGTGTGGACTCTTAAACAAGTTCTCTCGTTATATTTCCCTTTGCACGTGCTGGGAACGGAGAACAAGACGAAGGGGAAAAAGAAAATGTTGACCAGGTTAATTAGTTTTACCCCCTCCTCAACCTTCCAAGGACATAAAGCATTGCATGGACTAAGCAATCTGTCATTCACTAAGTTATTGAATAACAACAAAGAAAAAAAGTGCATTACCCTACAAATAACAATGCACGAACCTGTTTATGAAAACATCGGTAATTCAACATGTAGGCCATGTATACGCCTTCTTAGCATATGCTAGTGAGCCGATGTTTAAAACAAACGCAGCTATTAAACATGGTTGGGTATCTATATACAAGAAAGATTCTCGATTTATGCGGAAAATGCCTTACACCTGTATAAGATTTTGTTAACATGCTGTTACAGAATTCCTCCTGAATACTCTTTAAAGACAAGAAAATTTTGCTATTATGCGATTTTGTGCGTGGGTGCACGGGTTAGTAGAGAACGAGTATCAGAAGCTTTTGAAATATCAATCTAAATTATAATGATATAGAACGCTGGGTTCATCAGATGACACAAATCTATATATAAAGTTTGCAATAAAGTTGGACAGGTACTGTCAGGGACTGTCCCAATGTATGATAATTGCCTGACTTTAGATTTTTGACCATTTCATGTGAACTTCGATATATAGGATTTTCGATTAATGTGAATTCATTTAAGAGACTTCGCTAACTAAGGACAAAAGAACGCCTCTCAACGGTGGCCGTACATACAAAATTTAGATATTACATGATTTTTAAGTGGGTGCAGTGCACCAGTTAGTGAATGCTAAGGTTTGACCACTTCATGGAAATTTTGATATATGCGATTTTCGACTTGTGTGAATTCATTTTAATCAACATTCATTTGGGAGAAAACTTCTAAATTATCGTTATGTGCAAAAATAGTTTGCTATTATGCGATTTTTGGTGAAATACTACACAAGTTACCAAACAATTTTGCCATTTTGCGGAAATTTCGAAAACATGAATTTTCTCTTTATGCGATGTTTGCACAGAACTTAGCTGACGCAAAATTCACGTACCGCTCATGATCCTGCGTAATTCGAGGATCACCTGGGAATTGTATAAGATGGAATATCTTCTTTCATTTAAGATTGAAGCACATTCAAACGGGACAAAGATTGTGTCCATAATGATGCCATGTTTCCATCGATGACGTTAACAATATGCGTAGCTATAAATACGGGTTTATGACTAATGACAGACTATGTATTTACCATTGTCCTACTATTCCATCTTTTCAATGTCCACACAGGGTTATCATTAATAAACATCAGTCGTTTCCTTTGGGTTAGTAGTAGTTTCAATCGACTCCTCCTCAAACTTCCTTGGCCCAACTACGGCTACTGTCCTTAGACCTTTCGATTTAAAGAAACAAACCACTCATCAAATGGAGGAAACAAAAACAACAGAAACCACTACCACTACCACACACCACGTAACAATCGGCCTTCTCCAAGGTTGAGAAGAATCGAGTAGAAGAAGGCTGAACCGAAAGTCGTTCGATGATTGGAGCATGTCGACCGAGATGAAAATTGCACGTGGCTGTCATCAGGATTGTGTCCACCAAAAGACGAACAGACTCTTTGGAACCAAAAAATAGAGGCGACGTGGTGTGGTGGTGGGGGAAACAAAAAAAAAAAAAAGCTTCCTCCTGCCGTGGATTACCAGCGCCGACTGTAATTAACTTGTTCCAAGGGAGGAAACTGGTAAAAGCAAAAGAAAAGAAGAAACGAAGAGCCTCGCGGCACCAGTAGCTATTTTTTATGTGAGAATGAGTGCTAGGTACAGTAGTAGTAGTAGAAGTGAGTGTGTGGTGTCCCCCTTTTCTTTGTGTGTGTGTGTGTGTGAAGCCTTTGTTTCTTGAACGAGTCGGACTTAAATGAAAACGATTTTCAACCAATAGAAAAAAAAAATGAAGAAAAAAAAAACAAAACAAAACGAAAAGAAACAAAAAGAAAAAAGGAAAATAATGAACTTTTTCACAACTGCTGGGTGTTACGCGTTTATCTTTCATTTTAGTTGCGCTTTTCTCCGTTTGCTTGCCCGAGGAGTAGAATCATCATCATCATCATTTCAACTCCCAACAACAACAACATGTATGTAGTGTAGTACACTAACTACCATCAGCTCATAAATCTCCATCTTCTTAAACAACAGAAGCAGCTCCCAAAAATGCCTTCTTACAAGTAATGAATTATCAACGGATTGTTTTATTGGCCATTAGACGTTTAATGCTTTGTTTTACTTGTCAAGCACCTATTTCTTGCCCTTTTTTGTCGATTTCCATTGACCAGAAAACAACCCTCACGTGCCATTAAGACGCCTACTATTGACAGGCAAGGAACACTACCGAGAAAAAAAATTTCAACGTTCTTCAGCAACTAAACGGCCTTATTGAAAAAAAAAAATTATTAAGATAGATAATACGTTAACTCTCTAATCTTACATCTAAAGAAACGACAGCTATACGTTAAGAAAAACAAATTAAACAACGAGAAAAATAAAGGAGAAGTTATATTTAAAAAATTTGCATAGTTTCGTATATACAAATCATTAAAATATAAATATTACAAACGAGAAGCTTAATGCATTTTATTTAAGAAATGTGCATGTATTAATGTGTAACTTTGAGTGCATGTCAACACGTAGTAATAACAATTCAATATTGTATATGAAATGTTTATGTCAGTGATGTAAAAATTTAAAATAGATCTACAATGCAGTAGGTGGTACTTTAAAATTCCATGAAAAATTGATCTCAATTTATGCTAAAATGGAACCATCTTGCAAAATCTCATGAAAAGTTAACACGATGCTCCATGAAATTATCCACGTTAGCAGTAAATAAATTTCAACTCTATGTATAACGTCAAATACAGGTACATGTAGTAGTCCTCAATTTGTGCAAAGATTGTTACATTCTGAAAAAAAAATCGCATAAATCGAAAATAGTACATATCAAAATTCCCATAAAATAGAAAAAAAAAATCACAGTAGACAATTCCAAAATTTGTTTGTTTGTTTGTGTAAATCAATGTTATTTTGTCTGTATTGTCTTACTGCTCATCGATTTGAGCGCAATAAACGTAATAAAACTTAAAATATCCGAATTATGTGAGTTTTGAGTAATTCCATTTTTGATTTCTGAAATTTTAGATTCTATTTATGCAATTTTTTTTTCACATTGGATTTATGCAGTTTTCGATTCACTTCGGTTCTCACTTTACGCAAATTTTGGTCCATTGGAATGAATATACGGTATACTATCATAAACGTCTGAAGATGGCAGTACACGTTCAATTCCCAGCTCACTCACTCACAAATGAAGCTATTATAAAGCGTACAAAAATAGTAGTTTCTAAATTGCAAGAAACCAGCAATTGAAGGCTTGGCCGGAATAACGTTGTATGTTACAAAAATTCAATATTGAGATTATTATGTAACACTGTGCCTCATATATGGGCCTAGCTAATGCTGTCAATAGACAAACTCATACCTACCTAAAACATACATATATCACTTTGAAATTGGGCACCTAATATGTGGGACAATCAAAGTGTTAGGTACTGAATAGTTATTTTGCCATTTAATCAAAACTGTGAATTGTTACATGCAACGTTATTCCGGACAAGCCTTCAATTGTACAATTGTCAGGGCAAAAAAAGATTGTACAGTGAATCACGTATACCCAAATCGAGTAGTCTCTGTAAGCTATAACGGTATGGTATATGGTATGTTGGAACTTGAAACAAGCTAACTAACGTTTTTAGGTCTGGATGTAAGTAAAAATGACGGGCAGTGGTAGGGTCTAAGTTGCTATAAACTCTAGCAGAATTGTCAAGGCAAAAAAGTAGTTGTAACAAAAGTTACTTATGTCCAGCACAGCCGTTTAGTCAAGTCAACCGTACATACACTTCAAATCCCACATCACCATCCAAGCATCCTGTCCCCATTTCTCAAAATAGTCTTCCCCTCAACTCACCCTCCAGGTTCACCCCTCGACAAACACCGAATGGCAGGTGAGCCAAAAGAAGGGGAAGAACCTCCAACACACATACGCATAAAAGGGGGGACAACTAGAAAAGACGATTGGCAAAGAACTTTCGAGGAAGGAACTATTTGAAAAGGCAAGGAGAAGAAGAACAGACGCCTTTTTGGTCAGTCCAAGAAGAGTAGTGGTCAAGGTTCTACTGTTCTTGAAAGAAAGACCTTGTCTTTGGAGGGTTCCTTGGATGGGTCACATTTTTCTCAAAAATAAATAATAAAAGGTTTTTTTGAAGATCAAGTTTAGCGTAAACTTGTGAAGAATGATGATGATGATGATGCCACTGTAACCGAAAAGAATGATCCCAATGTATAAAAGAGGGAGATCTACTGTGACTCATCGCATTGAAACGAACCAGTGTGGATGATGATGATGGTGACAATGATGACGATAGTGGATATGAGGGTGGATTTTTGAAAAGCATTCTCTGTGTTCCAAATAGCTGGCGACTTTCGTGGTTTGCAGCATGTTCAATCAAAGTCGAATTCCATTCCGTTCATTGAATTCCAGATTCGGTTTGGAAGATTTTTGTCATTTAAAATCCCTCCCTCGTCAAATCATTTAAACCCCCATCCTCGTTTAGAAAATTCAAGAACGAAAAAAAAAAAAACCCTTTCCAAATATAAAACTTCCCCTCAAACGTGATCCTGCTTATTAGCTTCGGAAAATCTACTTCTAAGAACACCGCCATGCGTTTCAATTGAGAAAAAAACGAAAAATCCATTAAGCTTATTAAAATTTATTGGACGAAAAATTCAATTTCGACTTCGAATAATAATAATTGTGTTTAAAAATATGAAAAAATAATTTTTTTTTTTTAATCAACAGTTTTGTAGACATTAATAACCCCTTTAGGAATTTTCATAACGTTAATCTTGGTTGTCAATCTTATGTGGAAAATGCATATAAAAATAACTCAGAATGAAACCTCACTTTGTATGTTTGGTCTACACCAAGTTTGCATAAAGAACATGTTATTCCTGAATTCGGATCCATCTTATCAGTCGTACTCCCCCCACTAAAAAAAAATACAAACCCAAAATAAAAAAAAAATAGAAGCAAAACCTTAAGTTAAAAACTTATCCCTCAAGTGAAGCTAACAGGATTTTCAAACTCAAATAAATTTGTGAGCTTTTACTTTTAGGCTTTCAGCCTAAACATTTCCTTTGGGAAATAAATAAATCACTGCTTCTTTTTTTATTCCCATCTTCTCCATCTGTTTTTGAAGTCACTTTTAAAACTGCAAGCTTTGGTCCAGACTAAAAATAAGTAAAACACGAAAGAACAAAAAAAAAAACACAAAAAAACCAAAAGACACAATTTACGCCCACTTCGAAAAACTAAAAATACAAAAAAATTAGCTTACAAACTTTTCAACTACAATGCCGAAAAATTGTCACAAACTTTTTCACAAAAGTTCAACATTTTCAACACTTCTATTTCTAACACTTTCCAAAAAATTCCCTATTTTTGGTATCGTTCACATTTTTCAAATACCCACACATGTTTTCAACTATTTGCTTTGAAAACTCGAAATTCTATTAAAATTATTTTTTGCTTATCTAAAATGTGTTGAAGTGAAATCAACACGTCAAATCTAATAAAAAGTTGCTTTGTGTGTCAAAAGTAACGCGAACAGTTAAGGGCGTCTGACACACGCAAGTTTTAGTTCGGCAATTCAAGCGATTTTTGAAATCCAATGAAAATCGGATGCCTTTAAGTTTAAACGGTTTACTAACAAGTACATTAAAAATGCTTTTTAAGCATACTTTTTATACACTGGTACCCCACTATCATATACAGTACTGTATGTACATACATTTTTTATTTCTGCACGTTTCGATATATGCGAATATCGAGTTTAAGTTTACTCAACTGTTGAGTCATTCGATATTTGATCAATGCGAGTTTTCAGTACCGGTAATTCCATTTTTTATTACTGCAATTTTCGATTTGATTTCTGCGTTTTTTGGTACATTGAACTAAACAGCATATTCTCATAAACGACTGTAGATGGCAGTTTACGTTAAAATCCCAGCTCACAAACTCACTCACAATGAAGCTAATATAGAGTGTAAATAGGATATGGAATATATTCATTCTGTCACGCTGTAAATAATTTTCAAGTTTAAACAACAGGCACGTGCATACTCACACAAAGTATCCGCTTTAAATGAAAACTCACGAGTTTACCTGATAAATTTCATTGGTTAATAACTGAAACGTGATATCAAATCACATGAAATGTCGTCATAATGTCTGTAACACGAGTTTTTTGAGGTTTAACAATGGACACGTGTAAAATGAAATCGTGTTTGCTTTTTAAACAATGAAAAATCCACGCATTTTAATTTGATGGGGATTTGTAGTTTTATTAATCCCATCAAAAAACTTGAATTTTTCATTGTTTAAAACACGTTTTCACTTTGTTATTGTTAAAGACATAAATATTGTTATTTCCGTCATAATATCTGTAACCAAAAATGTTTTTGCGTAAACCAAAAGGGGAAAAAAATATGTTTCTGTTGTTTTTGTAAACCAAAATTGTATACTACTAGTGTACACAAAATAAACTGTATTTATAAAATAGCTGGTGTTCTTTATAATGTTTCTTTTCTCATAATGATCCCTACGATGATGTCATGTATGTAAGTGGAGTGTAGTCAAAAATACTTATTTCTATTAAATTAGAAATTGCAAATATTTTTATAGTTACCAAAAGGAGCCTCCGAAAATACATTTTTCCTAAATTCTTTTTTACTGTACAATGTAAAGCGAGCATTCAAATAAAACTACAAATAAATAAAATGAAACACACTTAAGCACATTGACTCCAAGCAATTGATAAAAAATTCATATTAAAAACAAAAACAAACCTTATTTAAACATCATATCATATTCTATATATAGGCCTATAGCGTTAAACAAAAAATAATTCTCTGCGAATCTTTTTTCTTTCAACCAAAATATATACGCCTAATTGTGCGGTTAATTATGCAGATCCTAATTAAAAGTATAATGGGGGAAATTTCCAACCTAGACCTTCAAAAAACGTTTCTGATCATTTTCTATTCCACTCTCCTGGTTTTTGCTCAAGCTGACGCCGACCGGACCTTGTTTCAGGGCCACTCACGAGGCCCCTGAAATGGCAAATTTAAAATTATAATTGAAAACCTTCCATAAATTTCCTTTCGAAGTTAATGAAACAACAAGAAAGAGAATGGAATAAGGAGAAGCTGCATAAATATAACCAGGGAGTGTTATGTCGAGTGGTCAAAAGCCTTGTGACTGAGGTGTGTGCCATGGGGAATGAAATAGGGAAAAAGGGGGGGAGATGATGATAATGATGAAAAGTAAAACTAAAAGCAGAGGGATGGAAGGAGAGATAGAAAAAGAGAATGAACAAACGAATGAGAGAGGGGGAATAGAAAGAGGAGAGAGGGAAAAAGAAAAAAAAGTTATTACCCCCACGTTGAAAAGGATGAGAGGGAAAACACAATAAGTTACTCTACTACTATTCTACCTACAGGCCTAGTAGTAGTGGTATTATACCACGGTTATCCTATTCCCGCAAAACTGCACGCACGTTAACACCGGTCCATGTAAATAGGGTTTGTAAAGTGATATAAAACGTGATGCGGGTTTCCAATGTGAGTTTTTAAGCGGGGTATATACACATTATATTATATATTTATATTTTTTTTTTGGTCAGTGTATATCAATGGGGTGTCCTATTGTGCGATAGTATCGGATGGCTCCCGTACAAGGTGAAACGAATGAATACAAATTTTTAAAGACTTTATCGCGTTTGCGTAGGATGGTTCTGCCTGATTTGAATCGCTTTTAAAGTGTGTGTGGACGTTATAATAAAAGGTTAAGCACTCGGTAAACATTTGGATAACGGCTAACATCGATGACACTATCATTACATGTTTCCGTTGTAAATGCTCTGCAATATTAAGTAGGTTCACGGTAAACTAAATAAACCGAATGAATCCTTATACAAGATGTCCCAAAAACCTCCGCACATAGATAATACACAATTTAGATTTCCATACATAGATATTATGTTTTCTAGGTACAGCCTTGTAACTTTTACACGTAATACAGTTATATATATATTTTTTACAAATGTGTTAAATCTTCCATTGTACGAGATTTTTAGAACACTGTCCTTTTTTGGATATAAATCATTCTTAAATGATCCCTGATGAAAAGCACCTTATCTGTTGTTGTGAGACACTAGTTTTTCATGTTCTACTCAAACGTACACTTCGAATATGTCAATTTACATATGTACAGGTATTTATAAAATAAAGCTTCAGGATGCATTTACATATAATATGCACTTTGACACATACTGTATATATATATATATATATAGATATAAATATATATTTTTTTTTTGTTGTTTTCAA
>JAQIWH010003011.1:0-21736 GCA_034695005.1 Cryptops parisi | reverse complement strand
CCCGTAAACGATTTTGCGTCTGCCGTGTTATCCCAGCTTGCATCGCTGTAACAGATCATGCTCATGTCTGATTTTTTATATTTCAGGGTGTATGACTTTGTTCCCTTCAAATACTTCATGATCCTTCGCGCTGCATTTAGGTGCATTTCTTTTGGCTGCCTGTTGTATTTCGACAACTGTGTCACGGCATAACTGATATCGGGTCTCGTATGCGTTGATAAATACATGAGTTTTCCTATCATCTCCTGATATCTTTCTTGATTTGTTGGCCTGCTGTCGTTGTGTTCGTCTAATTTCTGACTAGTCTCCATTGGGTTTTTCACAATGTGACAGTCCACCATTTGATATTCATCCAAAATTTTCTCGGTGTATTTCTGTTGATGCAACTCAATTATCCCGTTGTTCTGACTCACTTCCATCCCCAGCATATATTCCATTTTTCCCATGTCCTTTATTTCCACAATTTTCTTTACACTGTCCCATATCTTCTTCTCCTACTCTCCTCCGGATCCTATGCTGACTATGTCATCCACGTGTACACCTAACATAAAGTATCTTCCTTGTTCTCTTCTATAGTATAGACAAGGATCGCTTGCTGATTGCTTTAGGCCGCATTTCGTCAAGGTTTCGTGCAACTTTATGTTCCAACACTTCCCGGCTTGCTTGAGTCCGTATATACTTTTTGTCAGTCTACACGCTTCATTTTTGTTACCATTTTCGTACCCCATGGGTTGTTTCATCATGACTTGTTCCTGGATGTCTCCATGTAAATACGCGGTTTTTACGTCATATTGCCTTACTGTGGTTTCCTTTTGCGCTGCGATATGCAGTATTAACCTTATTGTCTCCGTTTTCACCACCGGTGAATATGTCTCGTCGTAGTCCATAAGGTATCTTTGCCCGCATCCTACTGCCACTAGTCTCAACTTGAATCTATCGATGTGTCCGTCTAGTTTCCTTTTGATTTTATATGTCCATTTCGACTTTATTGGTTTCACTCCCTCCGGAATTGCTTCAATCTTCTACACTTTATGCTCGCTCATGGATTTCATTTCCTCATCCATTGCCTTCTTCCATTCCTCTTTTTGCAAGGAATTAACCGCTTCTTTATACGTCTTTGGTTCTTTTATTTCCGCCACCATAAGCCCAGCTTGTATTCTTTTCGATCTTCTCAAATCCTTCTCTTTTCGATACTCTTCGTAATCACGTTTCTCCTTCTCTCTTCTTTTCATTGACTCTTGCTTTGTTGAGCCTTTCTTCCTTCCTCTCTTCTTCGTTGGCTGTGCCTCATTTTCACTCTTCTTCTTCTTAAAAAATCAATTAAGCTTAGTAATTCTCTACATTCATATTTTAAAAGATCCCCATGCTGATACACCTAAAGAGATAAGCATCAAAGAAAGTTTTCTTGGTTTTGCCAGAGTAGCAGATGGATCTGCAGCTGGAGTTACATCGGTAATTTGCGACTATGAAATCATGTGGTATAGATATCTCAAATATCGAGGACAGGGATACAATAAAGCAAACACGACGAGTGAGAAATATTCAGGTGTACAAGCGCATCTGAGAATTGCAACCAAATGCATTGTATGTGCATTGTGCGATGCACAATCTCAATCTAGTAATTAATGATGCAGTAAATTAAATTCCAGAAATTTCCAACTATTTCAGCATTATTCAAAGCATATACACATTTTTTTGGCAACAGTATCAATCGTTGGGACTTATTATCCCACATTACAGATGAATCCAACATTGCATTAAAGAAACTAAATCCAACGCGATGGTCGAGTCGTCTTGCTTCTATAATTGCCATTAAACTGAGATTTCCTGATTTGTTAAAGGCCTTGAATAAAATTATTATACAATCATCAAAACCTGATGAAAGATCTGAAGCTGCTGGATTTAAACGTAACAAAGAAAAGTTTGAGTTTGTCTTAACTACAGTGATTGTAGATAAAATCTTGTCCAGCATTAGTTTATCATCAACTGTGTTACAAAAAAAAATATGGACATAAGTGAAGTTGCATCCTGCATGAAAGCATCACATCAACAGGTGAAAAACTTAAGACATGAATTTGAAAACATCGTGAAAGAAGCAACAGCTGTTGCATAAAAGCTTGGTGTAACTTTGCAATTGGAAAATAAACGGAGACGAATTGCAAGAAAACATTTTGATGAACTGGTACAGTATGGTATGTATGGTGATCACCAGTGTTGTGTATTCGTATTAGTATTTGTATTAGATACCTGTATTTAAATACTTTTTTTTGTATTAGTATTAGTATTTATAAATACTCTCTGATGCATGTATTAGTAATAGTATTTTAAATACAATTTTTGTTAAGTATTAGAAAATTTCAAATACAAAATACTAATACAGCAGTTTAACTAACTTAAGTAAATCAAGTGGACTAGTGGTAGTAATAAAATATGACTTGACACTTGAGCTACTTGACTTATTTCAAAAGTACCCTGACTTATGTACATACATAGTAACATTTAGTATATATAATGTATCTGGTATCTCCATATAGCCTATAAGCCTACCATATCATAGTTCAATGTGTGAAAAAGTCTAAAACTACAGCAGGAATAGCACCACTTTGTATTAGTATTTTGTATTAGAAAAAATGTATTAGTATTAGTAATAGTATTTTAAATACTTTTTTCATGAAGTATTTGTATTAGTATTTAAAATACTTTTTTCATGAAGTATTCGTATTAGTATTTCAAATACTTTTAGCCTGTATTAGTTACAACACTGGGTATCATTTATTTCCACAGTCCAACTTAAATAAAAATAGAAACACTTTTGAATCCGGACATTATAAGTCATTCCCAAAACACCATTTGTTATTTCCATTCTTTAATGTTATAAGCTGGCTATTATAAAACACTAGTCCCAAAGTGATCACAACAGGATTCCACTGTAATAGACTAGCACTAGAGCACATAAACGCTTCCAGTATAGCATTAGTGCAATGCAGTGTAGTGTATACACAGTAAATCCATTGGAAATTAATGGTGTTACTAAGCTTATACTGTATCTCAAAGTCAACATTTATTACTAGTAGTTCTGTGAACAGCAGACCTCACTCCGATAAAAACAATTTAAAAACTAATTTTAAAGAAATTTTAAAAATTAATTTTCAAAAATAATTAATTTTTTTTTAATTTAAAAAAATAAATAAATAAATAAATACACTTTATTGCGCTCGCATGTAGCGTTGGGACATTATACAAACACTTACTCACAAATCACATGAAAACAAAAAGACATTTAAGATTACATCAAATAAAAAAAAAATATCGAAGAATTTTTCTTCTACCTTAATCTAATCTAGAACGATCAAATTATCAAAAAATAAAAAATCGAAAAATCTACAGAGGAGACCACACTACAATTTACAAAACGATCCAATTAAAAACATGTTGTCTATATACAAACATTACAAATACAAATATAAATTTTATATACACATTTTCAGACGCTATTGCAGACATAATGTTATTGCAACCAAAATTAAAAGGATTCGAGTCAAGCCCTTCTGAATAACTTGTGCAAGTTTGAAGTAAAACCATTGAACCGCTCGCAAGTTATCGCATTACATAGACAAATGCTGTATCCCATGGAACTGCTCGTTTAATCACCCTAAATATAATAAACATTTATATTTTGTGGTTATAATTTGCAATATACTGTAAGAACATAAATCGAGTATGTGTTCTGGACTTTCATGTGTAGGCTATATGTATAATGCATCATATTTTCATATATGTACAGGGTGAACTTAATTAAAAAAAATATTTATTTATTCACTTAATTTACAAGCAGCTTATAAAAATATCACAATTAACAGCTTATAAACAATTATTATTACAATTAGTAACATAGTAATTAGTAAGTCATAATTAACATAATATTTATAACATTTAATAATATATTCGTCTTTTAGATTACATCACTTCTTATTTTGGCCCTTTTTTCTTGTGGTCCTTTTTTTAACTTGGGCTCTTTTTGTTTTCACCTTTATGCATTTATTCTTTTTGCTTTGGCTCTTATGCTTTTGACCCCCTAAAAAGGTATCACGTCAAAAGGGCCAAAGCAAAAACAGCCAATGCATAAAGGCAATGCATAATGCATACTTTTATTTCGCGTGGCCATTGCGACAAAACTATGCAAGCCATTGCATAGAATTATATAGCATTAAAAAGATATTGAATTGAGCTTTCATGTTGTAGTTTTAGATTTCGTCTAGCATCAATGGTTCATCATGAGAAATCGTTATTTGAAAATTGGTGACAGTGTTTTTGGCCCACCCGGTATACTGCATATATTTGAATGATTGAATAACAGAACGTCTTTGTTACAGTATAAAACAGTCATTTGTTTTAACTTCTGTGGATATTTCGATCTCCATGATGATACAGATGATTTTGAAAGGTATATTGCAGGAACAATTGCAAACATCGATTATGTTTTAAATGATACAAGTTATAATCCACACTAAATTTTTTTTTATATGATTAGATACGTAAAACTAAATTTAGACATCTAATTAAATAATGATCTGTCAATCAATAAATTTTGAGATATATGTGAAGGCTGTTAAGGTTACTCTTTCATGCCCCTAGTAGGGCCTATATGATTTTAGAGTTTCAGAATTTCTGACATGTGATTGAACGAGCATTTTCCTGTGACAGGTTTTTATTATAAAATTTAAGACGACTAACCATGTGAAATTTATTTTGTAAAACTGTCAGGACTCAGGACTCTGAAGTTATGGCAAATCAATCAGACAAGCATTTCCTAATAAACGTTTGCGTGCTTGATAATAATGTATGAATAAACATTTAACGTAATACTTATCTATAAATTAGTCAAAATTAATATAAATTAGTGAAACTTGTTATATGCTTCAATTTTAGAGATAAACAATTGCTTTTTAAGAGCGTATTTGACTATCTGAAGGCATGTTATATGTCACATGAAGATGAGTGATACTAAACAGCGTTCAAAAGTCATATTAATTTCTCTAGACCTGGGCAGAATTTAAAAATATCTGAATACATACAAGGTTCAAATTTCGACATTTTTTAATAGTTGAATGTTTGGTGCCCAAGATTCAGTAGTCATTGGTTAGACTAGAATAAGAAACACAGGACATTTAGTTCTCATTACTTCACATTTCAGAATCAATAGTTTGACTATTTTTTAAAAAAATAATCGTTAATCTAGAAATAAAAAAATTAATCTAGAAAAATGATTATGCAGAAAAAAATAATTTGAAGCAAACAAATACCATAATCATTAATAATAACTAGTGGTTCAATGGGATACCAATTTTAAAACAAACACTGATATACTGTACAATTTTTCTACTACTAATTCTTATTTGCACATAATGTAGCATAATTTGTTAGTGAGGAAAAATGTGTATCATCTGGCCTAATTATTTCAAAGCTGTGATATTAAAGAGTACTGTATGTAGTTTTTTATCAATATACCATGAATTACTCATACGAGTCGAAATTACAGTAAACATGGAAGCATCACTTATTTGCAGTACATTTCGATTAACATCACCGATCGATGATCATCTTCACATTATATAAACATGTGCAATGTCAATATTTGCTAAACTAGCTTCTAGCTACAGTATTATAGAAATCAAGCTCACAACATGCAATACAAAAAAAATCTATTTGCAATAGCTTCAAAGTACATCAAATCATCATTCTGGGGACTGATGGCCAAACACAGGCACTCAACTAACCAGTACCCCTTAATTTACATCCCTATACCAAAACCGGATAACCATTTTCATCTTCGTCTTGCAGCATCACCTCGTCGTACCACCTTTGACTGTCGAATGGGATCGGTCGGATTTTCCGGCATGTTGTTTCCATAGTAACTGACGTACCGCCAGTCGCGGTCAATTATTCATCCGGCACACACTACCACCAAAACCACCCAGACATCATTCACAAGCCTTTGCACCTACAACGTCCATGTTACTTGGAACGCCATCAAATTTTGTAAAAAAATGGATTCTTTAAAAATAAGTCCGAGAAAAACCAGCTTTGACGTTTCTTTGGCGTGGTTGACCAGATGGTGCTGTTCTGTCCACCATTGAGTGCAGGTAAGGTGTATTGGTGAACAAGCGAAAACACACGTTGTTTCTGGTTGGAGGTGTGGTGCATCATGACAGCATGATGTTTTGCTGTGCATGATGTGTGGTGTGTGTGTGTGTGTGTTTATTAATCGATCACGTTAAACGTTTGACCTTTTTTTTTCCAACAGTGTGAATGGCAAATCCGATAAACGGGATATACAATAAGTACATGTACACTTATTCTATCCGGTGATACAGTTATAACGTTTACTTTTATGTTGCTTCCATTTGCTACAGAAATTGCGTATTTTATCGACAAACTTAAATTTAAAAGCTTGAAAAATCCATATTACGCTTTTTTAGGTTGTGCTGCCCTTACCATATCAATTGGTTCTTTATTTTTTTAAAAAAAAAAACATTAAAGCAATTAATTATAGTGCAATTATAAAAATTAACTAAAATAATTTATGAGTTATGAAATCGTGTATTATTAACAAATATACCTTAATTTAATTACGTTGTCATATATAAATATACTGGTAATGAATTGTACAGTGTTGTTTTATGCATTAAAATAAAACTGAAAAAGCTATTTTTTATTACTTTATATAACATGAAAATATATGAAAATATAGCAAGGGATATGCATTTTATATATTCCGATATATATTATACAGTGAAATCCAGTTATTAATGCAGTATAATGCAGTTTGCAGTATATATAAATTATAATGAAATTTATTTATATAGTATTCGATTAGCAAAATATAAAATGCAGCTGTTGCGATAAATAATTTCACATAATACTTATACGAAGTTTTGAAATTTCATCTTTAATAGAAAGATAAAATTTTAAAAAATTTTATGTACTCATCACAAATGAGGTTCACTGACAATTGTAATGTTACGTTTAGTAAATTGTATTACATTATTAATTAATTTACAACCATTTCATATATGGCGTGTCTACATTAATGAAAACAAACCGGACATTTTATGTACCATCACAGAGGTGAAATGCCATCAAGCATAAAACATGAGGTACCGTATACTTAATTTGAAAAATTATTATTACAGCATTATACAGATAAAATCATACTAATTACCATATTATTGTAACCGTAGTAAGCATACGAAATTTCTTATAATCGAATTCGCACACAAATCCAATACTGTATATGGGGATAGCGTTTTTGGTCTTTAGAATCGGAAAACCATTGAAATTTGACCAACCGGAACATGATAGTATCAGAAAAAGATTTACTACGTCTGGTTACCAATGTAACATCGCCATTGTAAAAATAATGGTTGCATCCGTCAGCTGTTGGCACTGTTAATTGGCTGGTATAGTGCCTTATGCTATCATCTTATGGTACCTCAGTACGTTGAAATTTAATGCGATGAAACCATTTTCAGAGCTATGTAGACTGCGAGTTTCACCAACAACGTGGTCACCAAATACTGTATGCTATTGGAAATGCTGGGAGAATTGAAGATATTGGATCATTGTGTTCAATATATCGATATACAAAACTTAAAGCCAACAAAGTTGATGGTGGTGTAGGCAATTATGAGATGTTATATTTTGTATCACATGAAATGTTTCCCCTATTAATACAGTGTTAGTTACAATGTTGTGTAACTTACTTTTATTATGTAGCTTTAATTGTCATACATATTACATTACTGTATACCAACAAATGATGGGTTCCCAAAGGTTACATAGTAATAAATTTATTGGTATGAATTATAACGTACGCTGATGAAAATTAATTATGTATAATTAACTTTCATCAGTTATAACCAGTAACAATTATAAACCGTGGATTATACAGGGTGTTCCACAAATCACGTGCTATATACTCTTACAAACATACTTTTAAACTAAAACGTCATTTGTCCTTAAGATGTATGATTTGTAGAAAACTCTGTACTTGTCATGTCTCACATAGGCCTATAGAGTCCGTATTACAATAGCCTACATAGTGCCCCGAAAAAGTAACACAATTTGTTCATTATCAACTTCTGCGTTTATTTTTTGAATTTTAAATTTATAATTTAAGGTAGCCTAGATATTGAAATAAAGATCAGTAAAAATAATTTAAATTATGCATTACCTGAAGTTATTCGAGATTGTATCATGCTTGGCAAAGAATTGCTGACATCATGGGAAAACTTTATGTGTAAACCTTAATTAGCAGCCTAATTGTACCGCAGTTTTCGGCGTAGACTACATTTTTTTAGATGTGCTCCAATAAAAATCAAAATCAAAAGTTATCATTTTGGTGAAATTAGTATTCAGGGTTTAAGTCCAAAAAATTTTGAAGGGGGGGGGGAAATTAATCCAAAATGTAGATCAATAATGTAGTAAATAATCGATATAACTATCGATATTTAAAATAGTATCGATGAATAAATTGCTTTTGAGAGTTGATTGGGTACCTTGTGAACAAACCTAGCCTTGACGTAATTTTTTACATACCGGTATGCATAATTCAAGGGCCTGTTGTAAAAGAGTGTTAAGTAACATTTTTACAATTTTGAGAAAAACGTGTGTGAAGTTCTGAACTGCCTTGCTGTCTATGGACTACTTCAAATTTTTTGCACTGATATCTTTGCATGTACATATTGTTGTTTTGCTCAAAATTATGCATCAGGAAAGTAGAATTACACCTAACACACGTTCGAGAATGTTTCCATGTCATTTTTGACAAAAATGGTACTTAACGCTTTTTTACACCAGGCCCTTTAATTATATTTTATATAAACACGAGAATCACAGGATGATTTGGTAATATCTGGCAACATTTTACAGGATGGTAGGGAGCACTAAAACAAACAAAAAAAAGTTCATATAAACCTATGTCCGGAAATGTAATGCAAATCTGTTATCATAGAGTTATAAGTTATAACTCCATGATAGCATGATTAGTTATAACTCCTAACTTATTATAACTCCTTACTGCTATCAACGAGTTCTTGATGGGATTTGCATTGCATTGCAACAAATGGACCAAACTAAGGTCTGTATCTCGCAAACGAAGCATTTCTGAACATATGTTTATATGAACGTTTTGCTTGTTTGGGTCTCCCCTACCGCCCTGTAAAGTTTTGCTAGACATTACCGAATCACCCTGTATAGATGTTATTATAATTTGAATTATTTTAATATTTTTGAAAATGCACTCCAAGAACTGAAACGTGTTCTATAAATTTTGTGTTTATCGTGGTGAAACTGACAAAATTGCATATTTTGAAAATACACTAGTAATGTACTATACGGTATTGAAGATGTTCTTATAATGTTATCAAATCTCCTAATGTTGCCGTTTAAACCCATAGCCATATTTCAGACCTAACTGTGAAATTTGGTGTTACAAAAAGTGGTAGTTCGCTCTTGAACATTTATGGGTTTGAAAAGAAAACATGACACAGCATAAAAATCATAATCCACACATCACATATAGGCCTACTTTGTTTTATTTTGTCGAAATTTCATTTGTTATGAAAGTCACTATTACACAACAACATGCAGCGAATTTTGAAACATCCTGTATATACAAGTATGTTAGTCAGAACTCGAATTCGTTAAAACGCGGTTTTGACTAGTCAAACTAGATTTGACTGATCTTCACTAGATCGATTTTAGACCATTCAATTATAGCGTTTAGCGGCCTTCGGTCGCATGAGTAGCATGATCTAACCTACCTTCGTGGTTAAGGTCAATTGCATTTTGATTAGTGAGATCTAAAATTTGAAAATTATACATACAATAAAGCTGTTCACAGGCCAAAGTAAGTTTATTTTATGAATTTTTCCAAATTTTAGTGTCATTGCCAAAACAATTGATTGTTGCTTAACTTTGTAATAAGCTATTTCAAACATAGCTACATCAGTAATAATATAGTCTACAACGTTGGTTTTAAAAAATATATATACATTTGTATTTCAATGGACAATGATCAAAATAAATAATAACCAAAAAGGGTGTGTACTGGTTTACATACTTTTACAACTATACCATAATTCAATATTGTCACTACACAGTTAAGAGACACAGACAACAAATTAGTTTAAAATTTCATAATCTGGTATTAGACAATAAAACGGTTTAGTTACACTTACATAAAATATTGCTTCATATTCCATAATCTGTAAAAAAATGTTGATACCATACCATACTATTATAATGATTTGCAAAAAATCAACGTAGTTGAAATCAGCATTGAATTTGTAAGCAAAGCACATCAAAAATCTACTTTAAAATTCAGGTTGCTAACGTCTTGGAATCATTGGAACCCGAGACATATTAGATATATAATTTTTCTTTAATCTACAAACTCATGAATGAATCAGAAAACCCAAAGGATGATGTCTCCTAAACCGAGCTATCTCGAGGAGTCGATGAATAACGATAAGTTGAGATATTCTTAACAAATTTCGTGTTCGTAAAAATGTAATGATGGATTGATATTAGCTTAAGCCGAAAAAGAGACGTACCAATAGGTTATAAGCCGTCTGTAGGCGTCTTATTAAAAAAACAAAAACAAAGAAACAGAACATTACCTGATAGAGTGATGCCCTAAATAAGGAGTGAATTAATTTTTGTTTTAAAATATAAGATATTTTCCGTTGAGAACGGGTTTCAAACGTTTTGTAATATGAATCTGTCGACTAAGTGTTTAAGGACAACTTTCTCAATATGAAATGAGTGAACCATAGTTTAAACCATCCTCTGAGAATGTTGATAGGTACGGATTCATCTTTATGAGAGTTTATGATAGTAAGGCGTTTAGTTTTAATACGGTTAATTTGTACGTCATCGTGTCCCAGTCAGTTATCCTATCAAGATTATTATCATAAACGTCTGTAGATGGTAGTATTACGTTCAATTACCATCTTACTCACAAGTGAAGACAATATAAAGCGTAACAACAGTCACATAAAGGTGCTGATCCACGAGACTGCGGCACAAGTGCGCACTGTGCACAGTTCTGCACAGGCAGCATAGTGCGCGGCGCGTACAAAATGTTTCTGCCAGTGGAGACACTCAAACGAACATTTAAAATGTTTGCGAACTCCTGACGAACTGTTCGCGCACTCGTCGAAGCGGTGGAGACAGCAATGGCGAACTCGCACTCGGTGTGCAACTGTGCGCACACCGTTTTTCTACTTCCGATGCCAGAGAAGAAACATTTGTTCGTTGTACATTTTCGCAAGTTTTAACTAAATTCAAATTCGCTCTGTAGCAGACGACAGTACTCTATCTAACTTATTACAGTATAATTAGATATATTTATTACAAACTTGTTAATACCCTTCATGAAAGTATTATATGCGTTAAATACGAATATTTTGTTTAATTTAATTTTTTATTTATTTTTTATTTTACATCTTTTTATTTCACTTTGTTTATTTATATTAAAAGAAATGCGTAAATTCCTTTTAAGGGATGAAAATTTACGATAAGGTGGTTTTGTTCTCTGCTATTAAGCAAACTGCATACATTAACAAAAGTCACAACACAAATCAACACATTCTCCTCAAATATGTATCCACTTTGTATTCTCATCACCGGTGATGAGGAGAATGGATTCCGGTGGATCAGCACCTTTACAGTCACAGTTACTACGTTACATAAAATGACAGTAGTTTATGGAGGTTGAACTTGCAAATTTATTTCTGTTCTGTTTTGATGATTTGAGAAACATAACTTCGTGTCAATTTAGATCAAAAGAATTGATATTCAAAGATTTGCTGAGGTTTCTAAAATACTTCATGTTTGAAAAGAATAAAAAATAAAATGCCAGTATGACTTAGGAGTGTTTGAGTAACGAAAACTCAAAAAATAACCCTTCCAATTAAAATTTGAATGTGTACTTCATATATATATATATATATAAGCAATGCCCCCACGGCTTCGCCCGCGCACTATTCTGGAACCACAGCTGACACTTGAATGATTTTTTGAAGTGAATACTTCTATGGCGCGACTTGGCAAAATGATGAAAGGTCATAAAATCTCTACCCAGTTCCATGTGGAGCGCTAATGTTTTGCAGATGGTAGTGTGCTAATGTTTAGACTTTAGGGTGAAAAAGAAGGGTGGAAAACTCAAGTGATGGATAACATTACGGCTGCCTGACATATCATAATCATATTCATAAATATTGCATTGTTCTAATTGTTAGAAGTTTCACTTCTTCCGTGTGGTCCTCAGCATTATAGATGGTATTAACATGATACAGAAACAAATTAGAACGAAAAAA
Source organism: Cryptops parisi (assembly GCA_034695005.1). Lineage (NCBI taxonomy): Eukaryota > Metazoa > Arthropoda > Chilopoda > Scolopendromorpha > Cryptopidae > Cryptops > Cryptops parisi. The sequence continues at coordinate 9,353 of JAQIWH010003011.1, read as the reverse complement.
ATTTTTTAATGGTTATTCTTCCCAGATAACTGATAAACTATTAACTTTTAATCAATTTAGAGAAATCTTCCCATGATTATCCAGAATGGTTATATCCTTGAACAAAGTCAATTTAATGAGCAACATGACAAAAAAAAAAACAACAACTTAGAAATCGGGTCAACAAACAGTTCTCGACATTCTGCGTGACAATGCTCAAAAGTCTGTTATATATAGTATATACATATATAGGCAGAGGGGAGCTGGACGATTCCCCGACGTGCAACGTACCGTAGTGACGGTACGTTTGCCCGACATTCAAAATATTCTTATTTTTTATTTTTAAGTTAGACCATGACATATTACACTAAAGTATAATATGTCATGGTTAGACAAAGAAAACTTATTTTAAAATTTATTTTATTTAAAAAAAAAAATAAACACAAAATTGGGCAATTGTGACGTCGGGAATGGTACTGTCGGGAAACCGTACTGTCAAAAGTAATATCGGGCAAACGTTTTCGTGTCGGGCAATTAGATGCCAGGCAAACGTACCAGACTCAGACAGAGCCATAACTAGACAAGTGTACCGGCACAGGGCCCAGAATAAAAGTGGCCCTGAAATGACACTGAAGAAAAAAAATTGTCAGTGGTGTTTCATGTTTCCAAATTTTACTCCAGTGGTGTGTATCCATGTTAATGGAGAAACAGACAGGGGTGTGAAAGGTACATTCTATTTGAGCCTGTGGTCAAAAAGAGGTTCCGTAAGGCCCTGAAGCCAAAGTAAGCGAATGCTAAAAAAATAAAATTACAGCAAGATACTTGGTTTAAAATACCGATTACGCATAAAGTATCACATTGCATATAGCATCCATCATGTTGATGTTTCATTGACGGCATACAGCCAGTGTCACTCATGAGACTAAGTCGAATCCATTGACACCTCGTTCATCAAACTCGATCGATCTGTTTAACTTGTACGAAAGAACAAACAAAAATACACATACATACGCGCACATACATACATACATATATACATACATACATACATACACCATAAAAACATAACCCGCTTTTTGCGCAGTCAATATCAAGAAAGCAAAAAAAAAACAACTCAAAAGCTAATTACGGTTCTGTATGCCTATATAGGAGATACATCATCTGGATTTTAGCATATTGAACAATTTAAAAAAACTTGTAGACAATGAGCAATGTAGCAACCAAGATGTCTGCTATTGATTATAATATATAAAATAAACGGTAATTTTTAAATAAATTCAATAATTTTATCATTTTAAAATTGTGCAAAATACCAATTGCTTTGATACTGATATATGTACAGTGGACCTGGACCGTCGAACTTCAAACCTAGTTTTAGGAAATGATCCAACTTTCACGTTATTCGACTTGCGAGTTAAATTGCACCATAATGTCCATTTTTAAGTGGAATGACCCTACTGGCTTTTTCTGCATGATTGCTTGAAATCCATTCCAGATTACTGATCTGAGCTTGTTGACACATAAAAGGAAAAAATGTAGACACTTTTCCAGTGTTTAGGCACTACCAACTCTGTTAGGAAATTTCCACTTTCCATCATTTCCAACACTGTCTTAAGAAGTCTAAATCATGATTCCTTCATGATTCTGCATATTTTCACCTTAGTAACCACAAAAAAATAGTCTCCAACTACAATTCATCTGCATTGTGAACCAATTGTTCATTCAGTTGGTATTGTACGCTTTGTTTGTTTTGCAATTTCATCCACAGCAACTAGACTTTTATCCAACACTATAAATCACGATTTCTCAAACCTCACGTGCACAAACTACGTCATCAGCGAGTAGCAAAAAGAAAATACACATGAAACGAATATCCACTCACACAATGCTATTTTCAGTATAGTTTCAACTTGGCTAAAATCGATACAGAAGTTATCTCATGCGAAACTAACATCCGTGATAGACAATTGATTTTTCCATGCTAAACCAATTTGCACGAAAACAATATATAATCTTCAGTAGCCATTGTAAAGTGTCACTATTTCGTTCGAATTCACACTAATTCTAATTCCAATGGATTACCTCGTATGATATTTCAATTAATTGTACAACACTGATTAGATATTCTAAAATCTCGTAGATTAGCTAGCCGGTAGACTCTGCATGTCGCACCTATCTGATATCAAAGAGCTCACAAATCTAGTAAAGCTAGGTTCACAAAAGAGGTCACTTGACACGAATTGCTCATTAAGAGCATGTGAATTATTAGAGTCTCTCTAGATGGTCATTGTCAGACTTTCATGTAATTAAATCCCTTGTACCAAAAAAAAAAAATCCCCTTGGCTTTATTCTCGGATTGGTTGTCGGTGTTAACACTAGGTGGATTGCGTGCCTCTTAATAAGAGACTCGGTTTAACCTGCCAATTAAACAGTGATGATGAAACAAATTCGTTATTGTGTCCAAAACCTTTGTTATTAAAGCGTCTTACCTAATTATTAGATTGACTCGTATTTATCGATTGGGTAGATTTTTTCTTGTCGAGTATATTGAAAATTAGAATATTTAAAATTCATGTTGCATAAAATAAAAATCAAGTTTGTATGAAAAAACAGATCTTATATGGTATTAAGTTCATCTAACAACTCTTAATTAATTTTGAATAATTTTCCAGAATTATACATAAGCCTATTGCAAAAAATTAAAGTTTTTTGTTATATTTTTTACTAGAAGTAGACCCGTCGTGTAACCAAAGGTATAGAGGCTACACGACGGGTCTATATACCTATCATATATACCTTTATCGTGTAGCACAGGGGGCATGAGCGACGTCTAGAGGACGTCACCCGAAGAGCGTGGCTAATGCGTTTATGACGTCACTCATCACTCTCTCTGACACGCGTGTGCGCTCAGACTATAGGCTCTTCTTATTAAGATTTTTATAGTCAATAACACAATATTTGACTAATAGTACAATTGGTGTACAAAATAGGAGATGAAAACAAAGTTCAACAAACAGCTGCCACTTTTACTCTTCATGATGTTCATGTTTTGTTTTGTTTTAAATTTTCATTATTAAACTGATTCGATTTTTTACCCTAATTAATGTTCGTTGGCATTTAATGCAAAAAAAAAAAAAAAGATAAATATCTTTACAAATATATTTTTGTATACACCACAGTCATGTTTTTGGGTATCCTTGCAAATGTATTTTAAATTCACTATGCTCGCTTACATCGTCTGTGTAGCATGAAATGCAGTTATTTTCTGTTGAATATGTATAGCCACGTTCATACTGATTTCATTCACGAATGCCATTTCAGAATACCAAGTACATATTTGATAGCATACATGCTTTTTACATAAAGCTTATATTCGTTACATGTACACAAGCAGCCTACTTGATCCTTTATTGCTGTCAATACAGTTTCAAAATACATATATTTATGAAACTTATTATAACATCACATCCACTGAGAATGCAGGCTAAGAAATTTAAAGGTATTTCGAAATATGTGACACATGTTTCTCGAAATACCGTACAAATATTATTACTGTATAACAACACCAATTTAGAGTATAAAGTACATTCATCATGGATGCTATATATTCATTGCATGTACTCAAATATAATATTTTATTGCTGTCGATGAATCTTCAAGCTACATATCATATTATTCTAACATCACAACCATCCATTTAAAATTTAAACGTGTATTTCAAGAAACATGTCTGAACGTGGTTTCTTTGTCCAAACGCGTGTTGTGTCAATGCAATTCCCTTATAAAAATCGATCCAAATGAAAGTTGAAGGTAACAGTATCGGCACTGAATAAAACACAAAAACTTGTGTGAAATGGTGATTCAAAACTTTTGCACACTGGTGTTAGATATACAAAAAAAACAACTGTTTTTAGGATAAATTTGAAAAAAATAAATAATCGCACATTAATGGTATGAAAGTGTCACTTAGTGTTTTATCATTATTATTATCTTAAAAACCAACATGTGGCAAGGCTTCCGCCCGAGAAAAGTCTCCAGCACGGGCCCTAAGGACCAAAGAAATTATCAGTACTATTTTAATAAAACAATCCTTAGGGATCACTAATCACAAAAAAAATTTCAATTATATTGTACATAATATAAGATGAGAATTAAATAGTAAAAAGCAATAAAAACTGCATATTATCAACAAGACTTTACAATAAACAACAAAATCAGTAAATCAGTAGATCTGTTATGGATAACAGTATTGAAAAATTGAGTACGAATGAAGTGGATGGTTTGGTTTATTTAAGAGGCGAAGAATTTCTTTTAGCCTATGATACCAGATTAATTGGTTAATTGTGAGGATGTTTAAAACTTTACATTTATTTGTAATACTTGTAGAAGTGTGAGGTGACCAACTGAATAAAATCCGTAGTGGTCTATTGTAGGCTGTTCGAATCCCATTAATCCTAAGATTTATAGAGTAAAATTTAGAGTAAGTTTTCAGCATTACTCTTTGACAAAATCATAGACGCTTTTTATCTTTTGCAAGATTAACACTGTGGAAGATGCGATAAAACCGCAACTCCGCATAAGGCTGACCAAACGAACAACAATGCATTTCGGTTCTGAAACAAATGTACCATGCATAATACAAAGAAAAATAATACCCAAGTTTTAGAATCTCACATTCAACTGTACTTTCCAGCGACAATGTCGAAGAAAAAAACAACAGCAAAAATCAATACTCGTGCAACTAGCTTTGGCGCAGTTTCATATATACAATACAAACGGTAAACAATTAATTATGGTACCAGTATTAAACTCTGAAATATCATAAGAAAAAAACAAACGTTCACCCTGTTTACAGAAAATGTCTCGTTTTCACGGTCTTCAAATCAACGTATGCAAAGATTTGTCCTTTAATTTTCTGCAAACATGAGAAACATGTACGTTGTGTTGACATGAATTCAGTTTGGCCCCTGGAAGCGAATGTCATCAAACCACAACGAGAACCAAATAGTATGTTTTCAAATACCAGATGTTTGTTGAGACAGCAAACATAAAATGAATGGAAATCGAAATAATTTCTGTGTTTGAACAATTCCATCTGTAGGCTATTTTCTTCCAGTCCAAATTCACTGGAACATCTTATTTTGGAAACTGTAGTAGGTTGCTTTGTGTAAACCACTTGTTTTTATAAGCATATTTACTTGATGTTTTATTTAAATGGTATTAAAAATGACATTACTATTTGGTGGAAGTTGCTGAAGTTACCAAAATGACCAATTTTGGAAGTCGTGATAAAATATTTGGAAATGACTTGTGAAATGACCATTTTGGTGAAATAAAGAATTTTATACAGTATAAATATTTTAATGGCAACATTATATGTACTGTGCCAGTATTCCAATTTTAGTTTTTAAATTTCAGAATGCAGATAATACATAATATAAAAATTAACATACATACATATATAAATAACATAAATAACATACATACGGTACTTTACTAAAAAATTTTTAGTTTATTTTTATATTATGTATATTCTGCATTTTTAAATTTAAAAACTAAAAATTGGAATACTGTTACGGTACATATAATGTTGCCATTAAAAATATACATACTTTACTCGAAACTCTAATTATTCTACAGGATGGTTCAACATTCACACCACTGTTTGAATGGTTTAGGCCTATATAACTTTATATAATAACCGTATATAACTGTTTTTATATTTGGTACTGTTGTCTGCTATCTTAACGACTATAATTAATATGAGGGATATCAATATTAACAATTATTAATTATTAACATATTATTAATATTAATATGTTAGCTATTAATATGAGGTATGTCTGTAGGTTAGGTTCGATAAACCAAACAAAAATGTATTGATTTATGTATTAATACAGTAATATTAATGAATTGATTAATGTATTATTATCATAAAATACATCTTTTTGTTTTAAAACTAACCTAAACTACAGACATACAATGCCCTCATATCAGTGGCTTTTAATCGTTAACGTACCAGAACCGTTTATCTTTTTTAAACTTTTCATTTTTATTTTATACATGGAAAACTTGAGAAAACGACAAAATAAAAAATGAAACATTCAAAACCTAGCAATCTAATACAAAAGGGGAACATACCCTTCAAAATGTTATGAAAAAGTGTTAAACAAAGACTGACATTGTGAGGCCAAAAAAACTGTGGTCATTAATGTGACCTAATTTTTTTTTGCCAAATTCAATCATTATGTAACCCTATTAAAATATTAAAACAAAATAAAAAAAATTAATAACAATTCAAATGTTAGGTGACTTTTGTGCCACCTTGTAGCCTACACGTGTATTATCCGTGTCTGCAAACCTCACACTGTATTTTACTGCAATGCGAAACACTTCTTCAGGAATTTCAGGAGAAAGTTTTAAATTACCTCTCTAATATGAGTTCTAAAATCCGATTCAGTATATCCTTTTAATTCTTCTTCTAATATATGCACATACATAATAAAAAATGTCCTTCAAAATTTCATTTAAAGTTCGCTTTATTTCACCAAATAGATACCAGTAGTGATTCATAGTTAGGGAGCCCAACATTGGATGAAAGTTATGTCAAATGAAGTCTATTTTTGGGATCATGAGAAATGACTTTAATTTTTTTTTAGAAGTTATCTTAAATTTGGGAAGTTATGAATGAAAAATGACGAACTTTTTACAAGTCTTGTTGCAAGAATTTCTTCAAGTTATGCAACACAACATATATTTCTGGAAGTCTTGTTTTAATATTTGGAAGTTATAGAACACAGCATAATCTCTATTTTTTGAAGTAATGTTAAATTTTAAATATTATAAATATAACAGGAAATTTTGCACTAAATATAAACGACAAGCTATGAAGTCATAAAATGAACTAATATTACCAATAATTTTGGAATTCTGTCAATAAAACAAAATCGAAGTTGAGTATTATATACATTTGAATACATGTAATTCCTTCATGGATTTTGACAACACTGTTTCAATAATATAACGTTTTAGCTGATCAATGGACAATTTTAAATTATACTTAGACACACCATCTTGGACCACCTAATTTGATTAGGCCTATGTAAGATTGTTGATTATTTGTTTTTTGTAAAAGCAAACATGGCTATGAAATAAACAATTTTAAAAAAAGAGTAAATACATTTATCAATTCGTTGCCACTATCAGCACAATAAGCTTTGAAATGTCATATTTGAAGTTTACAGGAAGCAAAATGAACTTCAAATTTCCGCTACTTCCTTCACCTTCCAAGATTTACCGATTGGAAATACAATTGTGAACTATCCAACGTCAGAACTTGTTTTAGCATCGCATTACATTCGGCTATTCGACCATCAAAAACAATTCGGATCTTATTAAATAAAAATATCCTAATTCCATAATAAGAACTTACTATTTGGTGTTTATCAGTAGATTCTTCTCTAGCCTAGTTGCCATGACTTTAGCTAGGAATTGCCTCCCGCAGAGGTCCAAGAACCTTTTCTCTCAGCAGGTGGTTGCATCAAGAAACTGAAAGAAAAAAAATAAATCGATTCTATAGAGCATTCTTGAAACCCTAAATGCATCCATTCTTGTTTTTTCGAAATGTTGTTACATACAACATTGTTAATGTCAATGCTTTCAATTTTAAAATTTAAACAGCTACCACTGAATTTCCCACAACATTTTGACCTAAAATAGGTAGATTTTTCCATTCGGAACCTTCAAAACAGATGTCAGACTTTCACCATGCTTTTTTTTTTTTTTGCACATAAACATCTATTCAATACAAATTGGCTGTTTTATATAGGCCTACAGTGGAACCCATTTAAAATGTTTTTTGTTTATAAAGTAAAATTTATGGTTTTTTTTATGCATTCTTTAAACATTTAAAGCCTAACCTTTTGCTTATTCACACAAGAATTTGATTTACTACGGTCATTTCAAGTGGTACCATTACAAAAGTTTCATTCGGATTGTTATAGTGTAAATGGTATTGCTGAACTATCATAGTGTGATTTAGGATTAGTGTTAGACCTATAGGGTTAGCGCGGTTCAAGTATATAAGTATAAACTCAATGTTGCATTAATATAAAAATTAAAATTTTCTGAAGAAATGCTGTATCAATTATCACATAGTATTTTAACATTTTGACATAAAAAAAAAACCGATGATGTTTGTAAACACCATCTTTCCTTTAAGAACCTGCAAGTCATTTCTATAAGACTTTCATCATACTTTTTATACTCTACTGGTATATGAAAATTTATTTAATCATTTAATATAAAACACTATGGCTGTCACGTCTAATGGAACTCACTTAAAATGTATGTTTCTTTTATGCAATATTTAAGGCTTAACCTTCCACACAAGAAATTGAGCTACACCACAATCATTCTAAGTGATAAAATTACAAATTCTTATTTGGAATGGATTGCACTTAAAAATGCCACTGTAAACGCTACCTTGGCTAATGGCTTAGTTTAGGATTTGTGATATAGCCTATACTATACTATAGGGCTAGGGCATTTGGAGTGTATGGATTAAATTTGGAGTGCTTTTAAATCCAACACACTGGGATTTCGGTTTTGGGGTTAACTACATTTTCAGTAAAACTATTGTCAGGGCACTTGTGCAGTGTTGAACTGGTTATCGTGTCATTTGTGTGTACAGTGTACAGTCACGGATGCTTTGTCTTCGGGGCGTTTTGCGATCTTTGTCTGTTTTTCTGTCAAAGAAGAATTCAGTTGTGCTTTTAAACTATCCTTCGAAACACCAGTTTAGAGACAGGGCCATACAAAATCGATATATGTATTTGGTAATTGAAGAATCTTTGCTGGTCGCAAGCTAACTACAAAAACTAACGCTCCAAAACTCGCAATATGACAATGGATATCTAATTTTTTCATCCAAGTTTAGTGGAAAGTTTAGATTCGAAAATAAATCGATGAACATACATTTTTTGGTACTGTTTTTATAAAGGTCTGTTTTATTGTGCAGTAAGTAGCAGTATAGGAACAGTAATTCAATTTCAATTGATTGAATGCTCGTGGTCGTGGTGAATAGTGCTGGGTTTCTAAACCAAGGCCCAAGGGTACTAAGTTCGATTCCACACGTGGGTGGTTTTTATTTTAATTTTTCATTTTAATACTTTATCATTTAACTTAATCACTCGGTTGTTTGAAACCTTTTATAATTATTTTTTGATTTTAAATGTTTGAGACGGTTTGTTAAAATGTTTTCGCGAAATTTGAGGGTTTCTGTGCAAAGCATGGAAAGTATTATGAAGTATTATGATATGCAGGGCCGTGCAGAGCCAGTAATAGGCCCAGGCCAGCTGGAAAATGTAGGCCCC
>JAQIWH010003010.1:0-21739 GCA_034695005.1 Cryptops parisi | reverse complement strand
AAAAAGCAAAGCAAAGCATTGTCTACTACAAGCTGAATCCAAGAATTCGCGGACACGGACATTGAGTTTGTGACAGCTGAACATAACTTTGTGCTACAAAATAACTCACCCATCTGATGTCAGTTTAGTTATTTGGGGAGAAAGGCGTGTCCGAACCATTCCTCAAAGCAGGGACACACAATGCCAAAGTTAGATGGTGTGTTTTTTCGCTACAGTTGAGATGGTGAGTCATTATCAAACCCAAAAACAGCGAGAAGAGTCTTTATCAACAACTTGTGTATGAAACGTTTCGTGTAAATGACACGTCATGTAACCGAATAAAAATAAAAGCAACTTCACAAATTGATCCACGTGTCTACTTGTACTACAAGTACATTAAAAAAAATGCTTTCGTCATATACAAATTTACTGTACATGTACATACATACATACATAACGCAAAAACAAATCTATTTTTGATTTCTATATGTTTCGATTTATGCGAATTAAAATTTATGCAATCTTTTGAGTAATTCAATTTATGCGTGTTTTGAGTAAATTCCATTTTTGATTTCTGCACGTTTATGCGATTTTTTGATTTATGCCAATTTCGATTTATGCGATCGTTGAGTGATTCGATATTTGATTTATGCGAGTTTTGAATAATTCCATTCTTGATTTCTGCAATTGTCGATTTATGCGATTTTTTTTTTACATTGGTATTATGTGGTTTGAGATTTATACGAACGACTTATGAGGTTCTCGTTTTGGTACATTGGATATACAATATATTTTTATAAACAACTGTAGATTGCAGTACAAGTTCAATTGCGAGCTCACAGACTCACAAATAAAGCTAATATAAATTAGTACAAAACAAGTACATTAAAAGTGTTTTTTTTAATCATACTCTTTCTATAGCGGTACCGGACTATAGCTTCCGTCGTATTGGTTTTCAATTAACACCATATAGGGAATGACACTCGTAAAACTAAGACGGATCCATGGACACCTCATCCATCAAAATCCATCGAGCCATTTAGCCTGTAGGAGGGTTCTAAAGAATAATGGATATATGGCATGTAGCGTCCACCATATTGGTTTTTCACTAACGCCAGTACCACTTGGTAGACTAGGACGAATCCGTAGACACCTCCTTCATCAAAATCCATCGAGTCGTTTTGTTTTTATATGTAGAAACTCACAACTCACTCACAAGTGAAGCATATATGTATAAAGAGTATAAAAACATGTAGTACATCCAGAAAGTAATTTTTCGAAATGGAACAACAAGAAACGAAAGACATAGTAAAAAGAAACTGTTTTAAAAATAAGACGTTCTTCAAACACCATAAGTGGCATTTCTCCGTATTCTATTTGTATTATTTTCTACTTGCAAGTTTCGAAGCTGAAACTATTTCGACTGTTATTGTGTTCAGTTTTGTAGACACCGGGTCCTTTATATGTGACAATGTCTCGGAAAAAGCACGTTCCATCGGTTTTCTTTTGTCCAAAAAACCAACAACAAACAAACAAAACATCGTCCTCCGAAAAATCTTTTACATTCCTATTTCTTTGGAGGAGGTGTTTGGGAATTCCAATTTGCGCAAACCAACTGATATGATCTGTTTCTAAACGAAAATAGAAGCGACAGAAACAAAAAATAATCCTCACTACTGTGTGATCAAGGCTATACACAAGAAAGAACCATTGGCAGAGTGTGCAACGCGAGATACTGCCGCGAGTAACGATATCCATTATAGATAGCAAATGATGAAAATTAGTACAACAGCTGCTCTTCATCTTTTGTACGTTGCTAATTAAAGACGATAAAGCCAGTTGTACAAAAGAATATGTTTTGAACTTCAGTCAAATCTGATTAGCTTTGGGTGTCTTTATACAGGGTGTCGATAACTTTGAATCTAATGACTTCTGAACCAATCCACGCATTGAACCAATTCTATAAATACAAACCGTTTGGCACTACCCTATGGCACTACCGATAGTTCTGGAATCGCAAGAATTTCTTGTTAACAAATTATGGACACAAAGTTGTCAATTTCTTCAAATCTGATATCTTTGAATGCCTTTATACGGGGTGTCTTAAACAGTTAGATTTTTTGTACCAATCTACACTACGTTGAACTCACTTTGTGAATACCAGCTATTTTAATAAAATAAATAAATAAGTTTAATAAACGACAGTCTTCAACGTTGTCACTTGTACATCACTACACACACACACACACACAAAAATCGCATAAAACGAAACTCAAATAAAGTGACAAAATCTTCAGCACTGAGGTCACGTGTGAATCACAAAATCGAAAATCGGAACTCGCATAAATAGAATTTTTTTCTGTCGAAATTCCCATAAAATGACAGTTCAGCTTTCAACCCACTCGCTAACCACCAACCAAAATCGCATAAAACGAAATTTTATTGCGTGTATAGCATCTGGGAAAATATTTATGACGTCGCATATTATCGAAATTGCATATTTTAAAACACTAACATTGATCGAGAACTTCCTGTTAATATTCATATTACGCGCTTAACAAAGAAATTTTCTATCTTATAACGAACATCCGCAATGATGTTTCTTTCGTCGCATATTAGCGAAGTTTTGAGTCGTTTATTTTTAAATTTTTAACTGATTCTGTTTTTTTTATATTTTTAATCCATGAACTGTGTAATAATAAACATTTTGTTTCCCTTTTTATTTTTAAATTAAAAATTGGGATCACAACATTGATTTCTTTTTAGTGTCGCGTTTATGCGTGCGTGTTATGCGAGCAGTAAAAAGTGCCATCAAAAAATAGCTGCGGAAGAACGTCAAAAAAAAAACAAAACAAAATCGAGTTGGAAATTAGAACCCTTGCTGTAAGAAATTGGGTTAGTGTGCGAAGTTCCCGGTGTTTTTGTTTGTTGCTTTCGAACATCATTAATTCTTTATATTCGCGTTTTCCCTTTAAAAAAACAAAACGCTTCCAAAAATTTGCTGCAGTTTGTCAGTCTTAGTTGGAGTTTGTACAAAAGAAAAAGAAAGTCAATTCGTTTGGCATTTTTTCCTCCTTCTTTGGCTTTAAAGACATCATCGGCGTGATACGCCTTTCGGTTTTATTGTACCATCTAAATACGGTAATGTCAAAAACACAATGCTATCATAAAATGGTTTCCCTTTTTTTATATGGTAATAGTATAGTAGTAACCCAGTTGCACATGTGCTCTGCAATGCAGTGTAGAGTTGTTTTGTCGCACTTTCCAAAGTTCTTGGAACTTGTGACATTGGAACTACGATTATCTTTGGACGTTTGTTGCGTAGAAAAATGAAATTTAGCACACAATTAACAAAACTTCATCAGTAATCATAAAAATCATTATATTATTCGAAAAAATTCTCGAAATGCAGTATAAAGTTGGTTTATCGCACTTTCCAGAGTTCTTGGAACTAGGAATATCTTTGGACATTTCTTGATTAAAAAGGTGAAGTTTAACACACAATTAACAAACTTCATCAGTAATCATAAAAACTATTATATAATTCGATAGTACAGTAAGTCTTCGAAATGCAGTGTAGATTTGTTTTGTCTGTCGCACTTTCCGAAGTTCTTGGAACTCGTGACATTGGAACCACGAATATCTTTGGACATTTTTTGCTTAGAAAAGTGAAATTTTGCACACAATTAACAAGCTTCATCAGTAATCATAAAAATTATTATATAATTCGATTAATACAAAAAATTCTCGAAATGCATTGTAGAGTTGGTTTGTCGCACTTTCCCATGTTCTTGGAACTCGTGACATTGGAACTACGAATATCTTTGGACGTTTCTTGCTCAGAAAGATAAAATTTAGCACACAATTAACAAACTTAATCAGTAATAATAAAATCCTATTATCAATTCGATAGCGCAAAAACTCCTCGATTTATGCGAGTTCTTTATCAGCGATTCAACGGAATTGATTTCACTACAAATGCGATTTTTGATTTCCTGCAAGAATGGTCGATGTTATGATGCCGCTTTATGATGAAATTCAATGTATGTTACTTTCAATTATGCGAAGTTGGTTAGATTTAGAACTTAACTATCGCTTGAATCGAGAAACACTAGTAACCACGTCAAATTTGTGAATCTTTAAGGGCTTCGATCAAAAGATCAAATTTTAGATTAAAAAGTTCGAAAATGCGGAAAACGCATAAATCACGTTCTTCCGCACCAATCAATTAATCAATAAAATTAGATAAAAGCTAACTAACCGAACAACAACAACAAAGTTTGTGGAGTCCAAAGTCCAGTCTTTGGTGGACTTCATTGCCTCAGGGCCCAATGATACAATTCTTTACAAAATCGCTATACGTGTATTCTGAACAACGAACACTATACACTGAATCACTCGTCAAAAATGTACGTGTTAGATCAAAAAACTCGAATAAAAAAAACTACTCCAATTTAAGTTTCCAAAATCCAATTTTATCCATTACGTTATTTCCGTAAACCATAAGGTAAAAATAAAAAGCTAAAAACAAAACAAAATTCTGCGAAAACCAAGTTATTAAGGAAAAGTGACACGACTAGTCAGCTAACATTTCTTGTAACTAGATGCATTTCGAAAGGCACACAAAGTATGCGAATGAAAAATAGCTGCCTATAAATGAAACCAGGTGCAGGATGATGATGATGATGACTAAAAGGATGTAGGACAAAAATAAAAAAGACTTAAAAAAAAATCTCTTCATACTTTTTTTTTTATTTGTTTGTCACATAAAAATAGGAGGAAAACAATTGCCAAGTATTCAATTTTATTTAGACAGCCGAAGTTTCCTGCTGACACTATCAAGAAGCAATTTTTCAACACTCAACATACACTTCGAATGAAAATTTGTTTTTGCTTCGTCTTCGCCCCTTTTAAAAAGTGATTCATCTAAAAACCATTTAACGAAGGGAAGAAAAATAAACCAATAAATAATTATGTATGACTTGTAATGATTGGCTGCTATCACCGACAATTTGTCAACGATAATATAGACTCGACTACAGGAAGTAGTTTAGTAGAGTAAAGGATTTATTAGTGTTTCCGTATATGCGATTATTATTATGCGACAACAGAAATTCTCCTAAACGCTCGTTATAATATAACAAAACAAAAAAGGTTCGTTATTATGCGATTTCGAGTTGTGGTTAGCGATTGGGCTGAATGCTGAAGTTTTGTCACTTTGTCAGAATTTCGTTAAATGCGGATTTTCGACTTATATGAATTCCTTAAATGTGAGACGCCAGAAACCCTATAAAAAAAGTCCGCTATTGGTGAAGGTTCGCACTTAACACTGAAGCTCTGCCACTTCATAGTAATGATGCGATTTTCGATTTATGCGACGTTTTCACAGAACGCGCCGAAAAAAAAACATTCGCATAAATCGAAGACTACCTGTACGGTATTGAAAAAAAAAGATACTCCATTAAAATTTCGATTTATGCAATATTTTCACACAACACAATGAAAAAACACACATTTGCATAAATCGAAGACTAGTAAACGAGATATATATAGAAAAATATTATAGCACTGTATTTTTACAAAACCAAATCTAACCACTTTTATAATACATTAAAAATCGATAGGCTATTGAATTCAAATTGATGGATTTTCATTGCACCACCAAATTGGTAGTAAACTAGTTTATATAATGCTATTATAACTCGATACTGGCTGAAACTGATAGTAACCGCTCGATGGATCGATTACAATGGTTACATCATCACCAACATTATCAAACTTTACCCCAAACTATGAATTACACTATTATCGCTTTATTATAAAACTCCATACGAAAACATTCCCATTTAAAATAAACAAGTTGAACGCTCTTCAATCTTTTAAGTTTTTGAGCTGTATTATATATTATTAATTATTTGCACCCTGAAGGGGCTTGTCAAGTTTAATTCGTTTTCACTCCACCGCTCTGATTCATTAATAATATTAAAAATGAGAAAATAAACTTGTGAAAAAATATTAAATTAAGAACCAGCTGATTGCAGTTAACTTAAAATCGCATAAAATCTTCAAGAAGTGCAGAAACTAATTCAAAAAAGTTAGTACTTTTTCCTTTAACGGAGAAGCCGCTTGTGGCGCTAGTAGTTAGACATGATTGTTATTGTTTTTAACTAACCTAAACTAGGATCTATGGGTATAGATGCCAGTTTAGGTTGGTTGAATATACAACATTTGATTTATCATTCATCATACAATCAATACCGTTTTATTTTGGTTAATTTCCATTGCTGCTTGTGTTCTTGTCTGTGTTTTGTCCCTTGAAAAAACCTTTAGAACAGAAAGCGAAACGTCGTGGTTTTGTTGAAATTATGCATCTCGTCAGTGGGGTAAAAAAATTTTTGTTGTTTTAAACTTAAAATTAAGTTAAAAAAATTTTTCCGACGTTTCTGTTTGTTTTATCTAACCTAAACTGGAACCCATATCCAAACGCCATAAGCGGGGCTTAAATAAAAGTACCCAAAGTATTAGCTTAGTAAGCCTTAGTAAATATAGCTTTTAAAGAAAAGTACCCAAATATGTTCTACATCTCTTATACATATTATTATACATAAACAAACTACTCGTATTCTGCATATTTCACACGTCCATCCAATTCTACATGTACTTATAAGTTCCATCAGTTACTATACAAGTTCCAATAAAACACGTTTAACAAAAAATGAAAAAAAAAAACTGTACAAATCACTAATATCATTCACTCGTAGAAACAAAAAATCTTAAAACGTACATTTGAAAAAATCATCAAATCTCATATGTTCATCATGGTTAATTTGATTGACGCACATTGGATCAATCCGAGTTGACGTAGCTCTTGACCCGTAAAGCAAGAATCATAAGAACCAACTTTAAGAAAGAAAAAAAAAACTGTCTGTGTATGTATGTATATATATATATATATATATATATATAAATAAATATAGAATAAACCACTACAGAAGAGTGTTAGCTACTACTTTAACCTACAGTGATTTAGTGATAGTCAATCGCTATGGTCGCCATGCAACCTTGTATTCATGAGGTCGGTGGCAATCAGCCAACTTCCTTTGTTGCGAATCATGCTGATCATCATCCTTTAGTAGCCTGAATTCGGTTTTCCTCTATAAAGTTCAATCATCACACACTGGTAATGATAATGATGGGTGGCAACTATCCAAAATGACAATAGGTTTTTCAGATTTTTTTTTCTCTATTCATATCCGAAAACAAAAAAAAAGATGTTAGAAAGAGAAAAGAATAATTCATTTACATTTAATAATGGTGTGCGCGAAGAAGAAAAGGAGTTATCAAAGAGGAGAATGCATACTGATATCCCGCATTGAAAGAGGAATCGTTCTCAATCGAGATCATAAACTTGTCAAATTTTCCAGTTTATAGGTGGTGTGGTCCCCCTCCCTCCTCCCTCCATTAAGTGCCAGAGAGCGCAACTAAAAACTTGGTTTGTGTAGTAGTAGAGTATAACTTTAAGCAAGTGTTTTTCAATAAACCATCGCACCAATTCATATTGATAGTTTGAATCAAGAGGAGTACTAAGTCAAGGCTGATAACTCCATGGTAGTACTGTACAATAACAATACGGTACATGTAACAACATGTAATTGTATATATGCGAGAACATGTCCAATATACATGTTGTATAGTATCTGGCGAATATAAAACCGACTTTTTTTTAAGAAGGGGTCACACCTAAAATTTCATGACAACTGTGTCTAAAAATTTAATTACATTGTTTTCGTAGAAAATCAAGCTCCAAAATGAGTGATTAAACCCAAAAAATGCACAATTCAGCCTTTTTTTTTGGCTCTTTTTCTTCATGAAAAAACCTATACAGCATTAAGCACGTCAATGAACTAAACACGTTCTTAAACACCCTAAAATGCCTCCGCAAATCCGCCAGTGTAAAGTATATGCAGATCTTCTACATGCAAGTACAGTATGTGTGAATATACAAGCATGGCTGTCAAACGTGTATAGTATCTAATAACATACTGTATATGCAGATCTGCCCGGCTGGTAATGCACGGTAGTCTACGTTGCTGGTTACCATAATGTAATGATAAACAGTGATATTAAATAAAACTGCAATGTGCTGCCATAACAACAGTATTCAAACTCAAATTACAACAATGATCTGCGTATACAAATCTGTTTATCGTATATAATAAGCAATGTGCATGTTACCATAGCGACACGAATGTAAACAGTAAATAACGAGCTTAAGAAAAATTATAACAATGAAATATGTTTTTTCCACGTCATCATTGCAGTGTTTACTTCTACTTTATATAGGCTACTTTTAGCTGTATGCCCGTCAACAGTGACGGGTGCTAGGATTGTTTTACTCCTCATCGTTGTGTTCTATTATTACTTAGTAACCCGTTACTAACAACAAAGAGCGTTATATTTACTCACAAACACAGACAGAGCAGAAAAACAACATAGGAGTCATAAAAATACGTAGTTATTACATGTAGAACAATGTCACATATATATTAATTCCATGAAGTACACACACATGTAGAACACTTATAGCAAAGATATATATAGTATAGTAAATTCACATAATAGCCTACATGAAACGCAAAATAGAACATACTACATAAAAAATTATGTATAGTAGTAGTAGTATACATGTAGAAACATTTACAGTAAAAGTATGACGGGTGATCTGAAAGTTCACCACTTTACTATATTATTAACTCGATCAGCATAAAATTATGGTAACGTAATTTTTGAGCCATTCGATATACTGTATATAGACATACGATAATTACATATGTAAATACAGTCCAACTATAAAAAAAAACAAGAACTCATTCACTCACGCACATCATCCTTATAAAACTCGAGTTTACCACATTACGTGTCATCCACTATTTAACACTAGTACACATTGACAGTTTAAAAAACAAATTTAACAAACACAAAAATAACGGTACAAAAACTACACACCCTACTTCAAATCCGCAGACTTCTTCTCAGCATCCTCATCTTCCATTAAACAACAAACTCAACCACAACCTCTCTCAACCGGGCTCTTCTTCCCATTATTCCCGAATAAGGTTAACACACATCCCATCAAGACTGAATAAGGTAAACACTTTCCACCACCACCCTCTCTATGGGGTTCAAATAATAAAAACAAAAATCAACCACACACAAAAAAAAACAACCAGCAGACACAAAAGAGATTGTGTGGCAAGGTTTGGGAGTGTCTCGTTTTGCGACTCCGCAGTCCTCCACCATCTTGATGTCAGTTGACACCCACGTATTAACCTGCTGACCACCTGGTAAATATAGGTTATTAAAGCCACTCCAATCAGAGACAAACGAAATCGAAAACAAGCCAGTTCCATCATTTTTCATGCAAAACACCCATACACTTAAACGCAACGTTCTAAACCCAACGGTTGACACTTTAACACACTTCAAACAGCACGGATGCGAAACTAATAAATAAAATTGCGAGGGTGTGATTATAGTTTTTTTTTTAATATCTATATACATGTATATATATATATATATTTTGGTTACCTTCAAACACCTGACTGGCTGAATTAATTCGCATACATTACAATCCCCTCGCTTAACGCTGTTAAAGAAACTTGAGTCATTGAGTTGGAACATACATTGTAACTTGCATCGATTTTTTTGTATACTCGCTTCACTTGTGAGTGAGTTGTGAGTTTGTGAGTGAGGAATTAAACGTATACTGCCATTTAAAGACAATATGTAAAAACAAACAGAAAAAAAACACGTTGTTAATTAATTTAACATTTTGTTTTGTTCAATTTCTAACATGTATTTGTCTCAGTGAGACGTAGAGAATATACTACACATTCCAATGTACCAAAAAACCGCATATAACGAGAACCGCATAAGTCCTTCGCATAAATCAAAAATGAAAGTACTCAAAACTCGCATAAATCAAATATCATATGACTCAACGAGCGTATAAATTTGATTCGCATAAATCGAAATACACATAAATCGAAACTTGTAGAAATAAAAAACAAAATTACTCAAAACACGCATAAATTGAATATCGAAATTACTCAGAAATAGCGTAAGTTTTAATCGACATAAATAAAAATTTCGCATAAATCGAAACATGTAGAAAACAAAATAAATTTTTTTTTTAAAATGACAGTAGGCTATATAAAAGTCCAAATCAAATCGAATTCCTCAACGATCGCATAAATATAAATTCGCAAAAATCGAAAATAAAATTACGCATAAATTAAATATCAAATTACTCAAAAATTGCATAAATAATTCGCATAAATTGAAACATGCAGAAATTAATGGATTCTATGTAAGCACATACAGTAAATAGCAGTATATAAAGCAGAAAACGCTTAAAACGAATTTTTAATGTACCGGTACTTGTTAACAGTGTAAGTGCAGAAAACGTCGCGTTTAGCATAACATCGAATTTTTTAAAGAGCACAACAGCCTTTTTAACATCAAACTAAAAACTGTTGTATACTACAAGTGAAAAATCTGATCGAACAGCCTAACACTGAAGGATTGCTGTATAAAATGTTGCGAGATTAAAACTGTTGTCGAACAAAATTCAAAAAATACAAAAAGAGGAAAATTTATCGCATAAACGCGAGAATGAATTACGAGTTGGTTGGTAATACGAAAATGGCGAAAAATCCATTTTAAGGGTCGAACAATGTTTCAAAACTTTTGTGTTCAAAGTTTACGACGACGGGAAAACTAAACACGGATGGTTTCCATGTTTACCTGAAACACTGGCAATAATAAAGTACTTTTGGAAGCGTGTGTGAAAAAACGTATATCGTTCCCGTTGCCGGATCGATCGCTGTGCGAAATTTCTCAAAATTATGAGGATTGTTGACACAAAGACGAAATATAAAGCGGAATTTTCGTTCTTTTTCCAAAGCTTCACAATGTCATTTCGCTACTGTACCTTGAATGGCTTGCTAAACTGAACCAACGAGATTCGTTTCTCTGCACAGGCAGATGCTTATTATATTTCCTTCCATATTAAAACCGAATTGATATCCAGTGACTACAAGTTTAAAATGAGAACCGCACAAGTCCTTAAACATAAATCAATAACCACGTAAGTCTAATGTAAAATAGAAAATCGCATATATTAATTAATTAATTAATAAATGAATGAAATAAATAAATAAATTTAAAAACTGAATCACTCAAAAACTCGCATAATCAAATATCGAATTACCCAACGAATACTTTTAAATTCGCATTAATCAAAAAATTTCATTGATCAAAATTCGCATAAATCAAAATATGCAGAAATAAAAATGTAATATGTTCTGGGTTTTTGGCCCTTTGAACGGTATAATAATAAAATAAATTAAAAAAAACTTTTAAAAAAAGGCTTTTATTTTGCAAATGCACTAAAAATTAAAAAATTAAATTTTCTTCAGTATCCTAAAAATGTTCTTAACACATGACTAAAACTAAAAGCGTGGGCTGGGCGCTAACGTTAATTAAATTTACACAGGAGATGTGAGTGAAATTTTAAACCTATACGCCCACGCTTTTATTTTTAGTCATGTGTGTTAAGAACATTTTTAGGATACTGTACGGATACCTAATTATAGTCCCTTCCTTCAAAATTATAATACCTGTTGCAGAGGTTACCAGATTGAGATGAAATTGTATTATCCCATCAAAATTTCCTCGTTTCGAATTTAATTTACAAACTGTAGTTTTGAGAAAAAGAGCAAAAAACTCTTGCACCTTCAAATTTAAGAACAACAAAATTCTTGTCAACTGTATATTTATAGAAGAACAGATTTTGCAAAATATCTGTTAACTTTAGTTGACAAGCCTCAAGTTATAGGCCAATTTAAAAATGCAATTACGCCTTTATTCCAAATATCGTGCTAATTTATAGATTCATTAACGCCATTTTACCAAAGCAATTGCAACAAAAGAAAGAAATGACAAAAACATTTTAGATTTACAATAGTCATGTTCCATATCCTTGCTCTAAAAAGTCAGAAAGTACAATTTATATGCAACCCAATGTCTTTATGCTGTAGATGGGTCTAAAACAATTCAATATATTCATTTTAAGAAATGAAAACGTAAGTGGATTTACGCCATTTTTCCACCCCACTCCTCAATTCTTCCTTGTTATTTATTGTTGTTAGTTACTCCCAGTTTTTGTCAACCAGGATTTTTGATTATACTTGAGTTTTTTATTATACAGGGGTTCCTAAAATGTCTAGTCAAAAATTCTAACCACAGATGCTACACATCAAAACAAAGCAAAAAGTCCATATAAACATGGGTCTAGAAATTCATACTCATTCCCATACCTATAGCAACTATGAAACACTGCGCCTATGCAATTATGTGACTTCACCCTGTGTTATCTCAAACGGGAAGCAATGACAAAACGTCCAAACTCATGTTTATATAAATTTTTTGGAAGAAATTTGACTAGACCTCTTATCCTGCATATCAAGCCATTGTCTTTCCAAATGTGGTTTTTGTTACAACAAAACTTCTCAAAAACATAACACCCATAAAAACAAAAATTTACTGTAGTTGCATAGTTATAATTTTGGAAAAAAAACATTAAACCAACTTATACTTACAGAATCTTCGGTCTATCTTCATCTAAGTTTGGAGTATTTTGACCATCAGGAAATAAGAACTTGCTAAGAGGCTGCTGTTTTTGTAAGCTAATGGCTCGATGCTGAAGACGTAATGGAGTTCGATTGAACGTGAAATAAACATTGAAGAGTTCATCATTGATAAACTTCGAATGGAAGCTGGAAATGAAAATTTTACTTATGAATAGGCCTATTCAATAAAAAATTGTTTGTGGAATAGAATAAAATAAAACAAAATAAATATATAAAATAAGATACAAAAATATAACACAACATAATAATTATGTGCTGGATTATACCTGTCATCAAACGCTATCCATATTTCGCTTTCCATTATTTTGTGAACACACCCTTCATATTCCTTGGCATTGACCTTTTCAGCTGACGAACTTTTTACCACATAAAGCAAATCACCCTTAAGAATAGAAGGTCTCTGTTCAGCAAGTCCTGGAACCTATAAATCACATTTTTTTAAGATCATCACATTTTAACGAATTGGAATTGTCCAATTAAAAACCTTGCACACAAAATTGCTTACATTTAAACCCAGCAGACCTTTTTCTTTCAAGGGCTTCATCCTAACATCGACCATGTCGTATTTCCTAATGTCAACGTCCATCTGAATTTCTTCCAAGTGAAGTAAAATTTGGAACCGTTTGTGGTGGTGATTTAACGCCAAAGGCATTTCCAGACAATCACTATATATACATATATAAAAAAAAAACCTACCATCACAAAATTTCAACAATAATTTTATAATCATCTTAATTTGCACGTACATTATTTTCTTTAGTTCTTTGCCGAGCTTCGTGGATATTCCCGCGAATGGTTTTAGCCCATGATTGGCTAATGTGCGAAGTGTCATCGGAATACCATATTGTTCCAATCTCATTTCTAGTATCAGCTGATCAAGTTTATAACTAATGTAATAAGCAAATACACATATTTAATATAATTATTTATATAATAAAAAAATGGTTTAATATTTCAATAAATTTCAACTCATTGTTATACCATCAACTTTGTTTTAAAATCAGTTGAGTCCAACAACTAACCAATTGAAGGGTTCCAGGCAACATAGCAATATACCACACTTTTAAAATTGAACAGTTCAGGGCAGTAAACTGTCAGCTCCACTTTTTTGCCGAAAATTTTTTTTTTCCAATGGATAATTATAATTGTTTCAAAATTCTGTTTGAAGCAAGAAACACAACGACAAGCCTGTCAAAAATCTCTCTTGCAGATCAATTAGTGTAGAGACTGATGTTTCATACACTTGACTCTTGATGTAGCCCCATAAAATTAACGCGTTTAAAGATCTGAACTTGCCTCGCTGTCTATGAGCTATTTCACACTACTTGCACTAATATCTTTGCACATGTTGTTGTTTCTTTAAATTATGCGTTAGAAAGATGGAATTGCACCTAACACATTCGAAAATGCTGCTAAGTCATTTTTCAGAAAAATGTTACTTAACACCATTTTACACCAGGGTCTTCAATTGTGTTTTGGTTCGTACATGCCAAGGTTACTTTTTGTCCTACTTCTTTGAAATAAAGACACAATGTTTACACCCACATTATATTTTGTATTGCACACTCAAGAATGAATCATCACTATAATGTTAGTTACTTAATTACACGAATGGTACTAGATACGAATAAAGGTATTGACAGTGATTTCCTACTCGTCAACTATGCAACCCATTAAAACCACTACTTTGCTGCATAGCTTATGTGGCGTATAGTGCAGCATCGTGTCCCATGTCCATGATTGTTTGTTAATATTTTTTTTTCTCGTTTGAATTGTTAAAAATAAATAAAATGATGGATTCTGACTATATGAATTATTGCCTACAATTTTCTAAATATCACTTGATACCTACGGCCAGGCCCGACAAGAGGGGGGGAAAGCCGGTACAAAGTACCAGGGCCCAGTAACCAGAAGAGGGCCCGGAAGGACCTACTAAAATACCTATTTACAATTTTAAAGTTTGCTAAATACAAACACCAAAAAACAAACAATCATAAAAACACTAAAAACCTTATAATCTAAAAAAAAACAACTTATAATCCAGTTTCCATCTAAACTAATTGATGGGGAAGTTTTTTTTACAAATGAAAGAACTACAAGTTCTTGGAGTTTGTTCCAGACAAGTTCACATTTCCTAGAAAAATGTATTGTCCAGTGGACAATGGAAATCTCGAGGGACAATATCTCGAGGACAGGGGCCCCGAAGTTTTTTTTCCCAGGGCCCGAGCTTGCTCTCGGCGGCCCTGTATATATATATCATATATATGTCTATATTACCTGTGGACCAGCTCAGGTACGGGTCTATTTCTTAACACACAGCAGTGATAAAAAAACTTACTATTTTAGAACAGAATCGAAATTTCACCAACGGCAATAGGCCTACAAGACAAATTTCTACCAAGTCCAGAGATTGAAAAGGATGCGATAATCACGAATGATGCTTACAGCAGCACTTAGATCCACCTTGTTCAGAGACTAAGAACAATTGACATCAGCTGAAGCAAGCCATGTGAACAAAAGAGTGAACTTATAAAGAACAAACAAAAAACACAATAACATCAACAGCAAAGATACATTAGCTGGTGTATTATTTTGCTGCTGGCCTTATAGTACAACTTGAGGAATATCGACTTTCGTTATTTACCACTCGATTCATGAAGATCCGTTAAGACCTTAGGCTAGTCACAGTAGAAAGCTCTGTCTCTTTGTTTTCCCAAGCGAGTCTTGAATGGGGATGCAAAAAAACAATAAATATAAAAACAAGAAACAACCGCAGTAAGGTTTGTCTCGTGAAAAGATTGTAATTTTGCTTCATTTCACTAGAAAAACATTTATTAATAGGCCTACTTAATTTTAAAATAAAAAAAACAACTTTAAATTCTCATAGGTAAGTGGTTAAACCACTCATTTTGGAATACGATTATTCAATACAAAATTAATTTTATAAACATGGCCAATTATCTAATAGAATATAATGAAAGAAAAATTAACTTGAAGTGGCATAAATGAAACTATCGAGTCAACGAATTACAGTATATACCCAAAGACCAAATAACAAAATCAGCCCTGTCTGACATTTTCCGGTCAGTCATTTTTCTGACGTCAGTATGTTTGTACCACGTGACCAAACTGCTTCATGATTGTTAAAGACACAAGAAACAACTAACTAAATCACCAAGCTGTTTGACTACGTAATACAAAACACACTGACGTCAGAAAAATGACTGACGACGATATCTGAGACATGCTGATCGTGACATTTGGCCTTTATATAAATATACCATTACATAGTATATTTTTAATAGTAAAGTTTTACAACTCTTTTTTCCGTCAAAAATGACGGGGAAAGTTTTTTGTTTGCATTACATTGTTTTAACTCAGGTTGTTTTGCAAAGTTTGTTGTTCATTGTTTTAACTCATATTGCTTCACAATATCGTTACATTTAAATTATCGATTTCGGGATAAGCGTCGCATTTTCATACACGGTAGCGCTTTCACAGGTAGTGTAAAGAAGCACGTTGGTCTTTTATAGAATAGATAATCTTGATGAAGAATTAATCACAATAATAAGTAATCACAATATTACGAACATCAATGTAAGTTTTCGCATATGAAACAAAATGCCAAACTTTATAGTTAATGATGAGCCAGCCTAAAAAAATGTGAGCAATCTTTTTTTCTAATTTATAGTACAGATTACATTACGCAATAAATGTTTTCAATAAAATTTCTTTTACGGGGTTCAAAACAAGTTTTTTTTTTGTATACTTGAACAATCAGTAGCCAGTTACCAAACTAGCTTGTTGTTTTCCAATTAGCAATTCACAACAAAACAAGGTGACATGGAAAATGCATTTGACGTTTCATTCAATTGTTTGCTACCAAATACATTTTTTGATTTCAAAATAAACAATGGCAATATCGATTAGAAAACAATTTGTGACGTGACTGACAATTAATTCTCAAATTTGTTGTTTATTCTTAAACACTTATTTAGGCATACCTTTTACTACACGTTTTCACGTTACTATACGTTTTCATCAAACTATAATAACTTTTTAATAGTGGGTTCATGATTAAGGAAAAAACCTTTATTATGTATTTTTTAGTTATTTATTTTATTTTATTTTCATTAATTTGTCAATTACGTACTGACTCATACACACATTAAGTGGATATGTAGACATTTGTATTTCATTTTCAGGTTGGAATGACTTAAAAGCTGTTATATTATTATAACCATACGAAACATTATTGAAGAAAAAAATTAATAAAGTCCTCACTTAACGTCATCGTTATGTTCCTGAAAACCACAAATTTAACTGAAACAACGATAAATGAACCCATTCTAATTAACAGTAAGCTATGCTACAGTATATTGTATGCTATACTACATAGGTTTCACAACAAAGTTATACAACGTTAACTGAAACAACGTTAAGCAAGGACTCGGTGTACTTCTTCTTAGTATCGAATTTCATCATCGATGATAAAAGGGACATGTTGAAATGCAATTCTTATTAAATTTATAAAGACCCCCATTTATAAGCATACGGGTTACTTAACGACCACACATTTGCGAAAAATTGCGAGTGAAACTAATCAAAAAAATCCATTACTATCTTTTTTTTTTATAACTGAAAAATAGGCCAATTTAAACATTCCGGCAAAGAAACATTTTGGGTCGGAACCATTTTGTTTTGTTTATTAGTTTTTTGTTTTGTTTTTTTGGAATAATGACAATACGTATGATGGTGCTACGTATCTTCACCTAATAAAGAAAACCTCTTGTTTCAAATTGTGACAAGGGATTCTGCTTGTCAGGTTAAAATGGTGCACCACCCATCATTTTAATAAGTAACTCGGTTGTTTGTTTTTTCACGTGACGACAAGCAATAATGAGAAAAAATATTACTAAAGACATCACATTTATTTTCACAGCAGAGTTTGAAATCCGTAAACTAGCTAAATGCTAGAAAAATTGATCATTTTTTTTTTCGTTTGAGACAAGATGAATAAAATATCACAATTTTAAAAAAACGAATGACATACGAATTTTGTGCAAACTATAGTGTAAACACTTTTTTAACTTATTATATACAAAGTGTCCGCAATAAAATCTACACCACATACAGTTTGAAGTAAAAAATATGATTAAAGCTAAATATAAAAATGCTAGAATTTCATTCAAATACTACAATTTCATTGAAACAATATACCACGTCATTACAGCTCTACGTGGAGGCCCCTCTGGTGGCGCGAAAAATGTCTAGGTGCAAGTCCAACTCACAGCTTGTGTTCCACTGCATTTTCTCATGTTGAGAGATTGTTAGAATCGTTTGCAATTTTTAAATTACAGTTAGAATGCCTCATATTTAAGATGTTTTTATAAGTGGAAATTTATCAAAACGAACTAAAAAACGCGTGTTTTTTATGCACTCGTTCACCAACCATCGCCTGTGCTTGGTCGCTCAGAGTTGCCATTTTGGAAAATAATTGACTGCAGCGCCACTGTGGCTCTGACACGCACAACAAAATCCTCACATAAACAGTTAGTTTCTGCTTCGGTTCCACCAAGAATAACGTCTGTATAACCTGATATGAAAAAATAATGGAGTTCCAAATGTTTAGATGATATTGTGCACACTTGTGTAAGATTATCTGATTAATACGAATAAACTTAAATACGAATCACGTGATGTCAAATTAGAACATACAATATTAGTTTAAAATGACTTCACTGCAGAGTATCAGTGACTTGCAGCGAAGCTGTTGCAACAACATTAAGCCTTTTAATCACCATTGTTGGATCGATTCTTATTTCAGTTGGATTGTTGTAAGTAAGTAACAGTGCATTCTGAATAAACAACTTTTTAAATATGACTTGATATCTACGACTTATAGTTTCCAATGTAACAGTGCGATTTCCATGAAATTTTACTTCAAGGTCAATGGAAATATCACCATTGTGAAGAGCTTATTATAAGGAGGTCTATTATATTCAAATTATACATTTTCATCCTAATACCCTTTTGAGTATTCCGATGAAAGCGTACTTAAAACTCACTCTGTATAATGTAAGCTTTATTATGTATCACCCTCATACCGCTGGCTGGTGCTTAACACATAATTAAGCACCCGAAAATGTTTTCTTTTGTTACGTTTTGAGTTCGCTGGGTTTCCTTATGACTCACTTTCTTAGGCCACTAGAAATCGAGATTTATTTTCTTCCATAAAAAAAAGAAAGTTTTATTGCTAATGGAACATGCCAACAAGTATCAGTAATCTAAAGGTAAAAGTATCGGGGAAAATGTAATGTCAGTTAGAGAGGCTTGTTATATTTTTTTTGTTCACTGGGTAAGGGCTTTTGGAAATGTGCCAAATAAGTTTCGGGTCTACCATTTAAAGTGGTCCCCTTTAACGTTTGAACGTATTCATTGAATTAAGCAAGAATAGCATCTTACAACTCGTAATCTTTCATGTTTCAAATTCTAATTTGAAAGGTTTATTTAATATTAAAGCGACATTACGTACTGGATACTTATTAGCTTGCCTGTAAAACCGCTTGTGGCGCTAATGCTGGCATGTGTGATCGATCGTTATATGTTTTCCATCTTACTAGGTTAGGGTAGTTCGTGACCAAAATGGCTCAAGTTAAAACTAGCCAAACCTCATTTTTTTGTGGGAAAAAATCTCTACTATATGCCAGTACTGTTTTAGGTTTCACAGTTAGCTGAAAAGTGCTGCCGCTGAAATACTGCCTTAAAAGCGGAACAAGCGCTCAAAATAATAAAATGAGTATAATAGCAAAGCGCCGCATTAGCGTCATACCGCAAAAGGAAACGCCGTAAATCGAAGTACAACTATACAAAACAACCGATAAAATTGTGATTTTATGGACTTGGATGTTATAGGTTTTGTCAATATGATCAACAGCACATTTTAATATTATGATTTTGTATCTGAATTTATATTGGATCTTGTCCGCAATAAAAGAAATAAAATAAATAAAAAAATAAATAAAATAAATATTCCTTCGTACTAGACGTTTACTCACTATTCGTCAGTTAATTTTGTTTCACCGCCTCCTAAAAACAGTAAAGCCGTACGTTGTACGGACAATTGTTTACATTTTTTCATGTGAATTAATTATTAATGAGCCTAACACTCGTTCTAACTATCAATTTATGTTATCTCAACCCATAGTGCCTAGATATATGCAAAATCGATTTCCTTACAATACTGTGATTGCTTGGACTTCGCTCCCATCTGCAATTCGTAAAATTGATTTTGCTTGCATAAATAATGAATGTTCATCGGTTATTTTTATTTTAAGACTAGCTTGCGAAAGCATATTTTGTATGAATCTACGACAAAATGTTGCAGTAATAATGTCGTCGACAAAAATGTCGTTGACAAAAATGTCGCTGTACAAAAATGTCGCGGTACAAAAATGTCGCCATAATAATCATTTAGCATGGCTTCTTATGGAAATCCCAATTTCTTTTTTTTCCTTCTTGTAGAGAATATTTTCCACATCCTCATTGAAAATGGCATGAGGATGTACGTTAGACCTTTTATGCAAAACCGTGGTACTTCATGGTGGACACCTAATCTGACTTGTAGACGTGACGATGTAAATGAGGCTTACCATACTTGGATGCGTGATCCTTCTCGCCTTAATTTTTCTCTTATGCGTGATTTAAAGCGTATTTATAAGCATGAAGTTCGTGCTACTAAACGTGTGTTTATTGGTGAGAAAAATTTTTTGTGGCGTTTTTTATCGAAGAAAAACCTAGCCAACAGGAAAACTATTCCCCTTAAAGACCATTATGCGTACCTTAGGTGGTGTGATAACCCCATGGGTGGAAATAGGTGTATAGAATTGAACATCCCAAATCCTATGCCTAATTGTTCCTCCTTGGATCATAGTATTTCAGTCGAGCAACTTGACATTGCAATCAAGGGGTTGGGTAATAAGCATACTTATCCAGATGATTTCTTGAGCTATGATTTGCTTTTCAGGATAGGGGAACCCTTGAAGGCAGCCTTGGTGAATTTATTGAATTTGATTAAATCTTCCCATATCTATCCGTCTTCTTGGAAGATTGCTTACATTACTCCGACCTTTAAAGGTGGTCCCATTGATTCTTTCTCCTCATTTCGCCCTCTTGCCAACCTTCCTTTGGTTTCTAAGATTGCGGATAGAGTGTTATTTCGAGAGCTTTATGAATTAGTAGATAGAATTTGTCATAACAACTCGTATGGAATTGTGAAACATAAATCATGTTATTTCCTCTTGATTGTATTGTATTTGAAGATTTTGGACATTTATACTCCAGGTACTAACTATCCTACTCTCGTTGCGACCGACATTAGCAAAGCCTTTGACTGTTTGTCCAGACAGTCCATCTTGCAACAATGTATTGATTATGATGTGTCATTTGATACACTTCTTTTGTTAAAGAGCTTTTTGTCAGATCGCTACTTCAAGATAGCACATAGCGATACCATAATTGCTTCTAGGTTTGGGGTTGTCCAAGGTTCAATCCTGAGCGGCTTGTTGTATTTTATTGTATCAAATGATATCCATGAGTTGGACTTGGAATCTTTAATTTATACATATGTTGATGATAACTTTTTATTGTTTACTACTCCCGGGACTGAGTTGGTTAACCTGTCCACACGCATTAATGATGATCTCGATAAAATTAGCCATTGGTGCTCTTTACATTCTTTAACTATAAACCCTATTAAAACTTAGATTATTACTTTTTTTAATCCTTCTGTTACTAATATATTACCAGTCAAGATCTTGGGTCTTACTTTGGACCTAAATATGAATTTTGGAGCTCATATTATGTCCCTTAAGAAGCGTTTAAATAAACTTGTTTATCAGGCCAAGCGCTTAAAAAACATCCTTACCTTAAAAGAAAAAAAAGCTTTGTTAATTCTAAGGTTGTTTCTTGTGTAAGATGGTTTCTTTCTTTTAAACACGTGGTTGAGAAAACTTTTGTGTTTTTTGAAAAATCTTGGCAAAATGAGT
>JAQIWH010003009.1:0-21744 GCA_034695005.1 Cryptops parisi | reverse complement strand
AAGAATATCTCATTCGAAGAATTGCTTTCGAAGAATAGGTTTCGAAGAATTGATTTTTGAAGAATTTACCTAGAACCCTCCAAAACACATCAACAGGTAGGTATGGATTTAGTATTTCAGAGGCTCACTAACTACCCGAAGATAGTTTATATGGTTCCCAGAGATGCATATAACTTCACAGCATGTTGGCTCAATTAATCAAGACGAGACAACTTCAAACTCTGAGTGAACTGAGTATTACATGGTCAAAATTCCCAAACATTTCTGGAAGTAAAGCAAGAAAACACCATCTGTGTAATAAAGTTGGAAAGTTACTCAGGTTGCTGAACTGATACTTGTATGTTACAGACTGGACAAACAGCTGGAAATAAGTTCCTCCAAGCAAGAGAAAATCAAGATGATCCTAAGCTAATGTTTCTCAAAGTGTGCACTGTATCGACAGGCGCACTGCACAGCTAACTAACAGGAACATTACCAACTATTCCAAATAAATTATGATTTACATTTTTCATTTATTTTTTTCTTAATTGAAGTATCAAGCCCAATTGTTATAAGATGTTCTTCACAACTGCCCTGAAATGGGTTGTTTCTTTCTAATCTAACCCGCTTTTCAACCCATAGATACTGACCATCAGGGGTCAACAAAACTAAAAATAATTCAACAAATCTTTTTCCTCAGGCGCTAGCATATATTTATTAATATTGAAAAATATAGAAATTCAGGTGTCAGGTAAAATTTTCAGGTGATCAGGCGCCCAATTTTTGTCCACCCCTGACTGGCACTCTCATACGAGCTCTTTGATTTCAGAGTAGTTGTAAAGAACACCTGTATGTGTTTTCTGACTTGGAGCACCATGAAAACCATCCTGATACGCTAAGGGTGCCAGAAACTAAAAAAAGTTTGGGAACACTGATCAAGCAGTTTTTTTTTGCCAAGTGCTTTCGTGTAAAGTTTTGACTTATTCATCGTAAGTTATTCATGACATCGTTGATTGATTAGCCCTTTTGAACAATATATAACCTAACCATGGAGCATAGGTTATTCTTTCCTTCTTAAAACAGCCTTAACTCATTGTCATGTCAGTGGTAACGATAAAAGTCATAACTCCAAAATTTCACAATAGCAGATGACTTCAAGAAATTTTTTAAGCCCTGTCATGGATAACAGGTATCATCCAATTTGTTAAACCATCGATGGACTCTTGATTTAAGAGATTTTGGAAACAAACCAAAAACTAGTAAACCTGCAACACATGACAAGAGCTTGACAAGGGTTAGTTTCATTATCCACCATGCCAATTTCACCAGTTTGTGATGCTTTACCAAGATGAATCGCAAAATCCCTCTCTGTTCAATACCCATTACCATATATACTAATTTATTGGTTTCTCTTATTTTTGTATATATTATTATTTACACTGATGTCCTTCAAAAGCTACAGACAATCTGCAGTTAAAGATTTCCCCTTCCTACTCATCTGCTAAATCAAAGGTTTAATGTAGCTGCACGTGGACATGATAACTATGATGAAAGCTGAACCATAGATACCAAACCAAACTGAGTTTAGCCGATCAGAATCTGTTTTCTTTTGTTTGTTTTGCAAAATTGTGTCCGAACCTGCTATTGATACAATAGTTTTTTCAATTCTTGGCTAAACACTTAACCTATGTCCTGTGAGACAACACTAGGTAAACTTTCATTGCATCATTATTAATTAGCATTTCATTATGAAGTACACTAAATTGGAATTTCTAGGTTATGTCAGCCTGGCACCAGCAAGTTACGAACCTTGCCCTGAAAACCATCATCATCTGTATAGGCACACATCCTAAACGAGAAATCAACTCAAACAGGAGTCGACCAAGTTAACAAGAATTCAGGAACCCACTCTTTTTTTTTCCAGGCGCCAGAATAAATTTATTAATATTAAAAAATATATAAATCCAGGCGCCAAGTAAAAATTTTCAGGTGCCATGGCAAACAGGATTTTGTCTACCCCATGAACTCAAATTTTAATCAAACGTTTCATGTAGATCACAGCAACTTCATGTAGCAAATGTATGTGTGGAATATCTGCAACCTGAAACATATGACACAAAATGACAACATCAAAACATTTCCTGATAAAACATACCAACAAACTCCTAGCACTCAGAGAAAAAAGTACAAGCATTCCGATTCCGAAGTATGATTTTGCCTAAAAACATACAACTCTAGTGGTCCCAATTAATGTTGTCATAGGTTCTGAACATTTCAATCGGTCTCCCGCAAAGTTTGGTTTCTTTTCATGAAGAATTTTCAATTTAACTGTGTTTACAAAATGCAGCTACCAAATTATGGCCAATCGAAGTTCTCCAAAGAAATTCAACCAATCACCATTTTAAAAGCACTTGAAGCTCAGCTGGCATGTTTATCTGTGCTTTTGGTTTTCTTCATTACATATTATTTCACATTTCAGAACATTTTGTACAGTATAGTCTGATTTTACTTATATACAGAATGGACTGCAGTGTTTAGTTTGTTATTTAATATTAATTGTTTGTTTATGCATGCTCTTGTAAAATTTATCTACCAAGTACTGTATTCAGCTCATTGGCTATACAAGTTTTGTAGGGAGGAGGATCCCACTTATATATATAAATATATTAACTAAATAACCTGAACTATAACCATAGGCTAATATACAGCTACATGATGTATGTAACCTTAAATATAATATATCACTGAAAGTGACAGTGTCACACACTCAAATTCCACCCTATATCCAAAACCACAATATAAACAATGGCAATATATCTGAAAAGCAATGTGTGTGAAGTGAACAACATCTGTTTACAAGGGCAATATGTTTTTCTCCTGAAGACATCAACTTTTTTGGATGATTTTGGGGTGAATTAAGCCCATCAACATGAATTTCTTATATTCAATGAATCAAATTTTAGTTAACAATAGTGAGCTTGAAGCCAATCAATATAATTAAGTAAAAGGTATTATTAGTTTGTCTACTAAAATAACACACACCAATAATATTATAAAACACAGTAAAAATATTATAATCTAAAAAAAATGTTTTCGTTTATTTAGAAAATAATTTTTTTCAAGCAATATCTGATTTATTAATAAGAAAATAATGCTTTTCAAGTATTAAGTAAGTTAATATTTAGATCACCAAATTTTTTTTTTAAAAAAATCACATTAAATTTACTTGAAAACTTATTCGATTTATTTAAAACTCATCCACATTAGGTTTATATCTCTTTATGCACAGGAATGTATTCATTTTGTAAGCACACTATTCTCCAATTTGAATAAATGTTTTCCAAATGAATCTTTTAAAATTTATTTAGAAAGCATCAACATGGAGTAACAACATTTTTTTGCTTTAATCCTTTTGTTCAAACACATAAGAAAAGGTTTCAATAGCCTTGACGTACTGAAAATTAAATTACATGAAAACAGGTTGAACCCGAACATGGATTACTTAAACATGACAAGATAATACAGATAATAATAATAAAAAAATATTCAACTAATATCGCTACAATCATCAAATTCATTGTTTACACTAAGGTGCAAGAGATGATCCAAACACACGCTTTACAGAATCATGTTTAAAATCCATTGGGAAAAAATTAGCTCAATCAGAGCTAAAAAAACATTGAAAACTACTTTGGATAATTAAGTTCATCGTGTCATTTAAAGTTACCCTGTTCACTCTACCTGAAAATCTCTTTCCTGCCCGTTCCGAAGAATCCATTTGCAAAACTTGTTTTCGGTTATAGGTTGTCTTTTTTTTTTAATTCGGTAATAACGAACAAATTTAATGACCTTCCGCAAACCATAAAAGCAGATCTTGGTACAAAGAATTCCTCTGCACCACGAAACGATCACAATGTCTTAAGGGAATTTATATCACTACCAGAAATCAATGATTACTCATGACACACTGTATATTTCCACATCCTCACCTATCCTTGTGATAACATGGTTCGAACCTCTCTCATGATAACAAGGGGTTCGTTTTAAAATGAAAAATCAGCTATAATTGCACAAATGGAAAATTACTGGCGAACTGGAACACGTTTACGGAAATTCTGGTCGTCAACCAAAATTGTTTTCATGTTACGTTTATTCAATTATCAACTTAACAATAAACGAATGATAATAATTTGACCTTCCACACACCTCTTAGAGAATGTCAGTGTAAACATTACATTTTTAAGCCTGTACAGCCACACTTGTTTATTGTAATTACTTGTGACACCCTGTACATTCACATATCATAATTGAATTTTAGATTAAAACTTAATAAAAACTAATAATTGTAATAATAAATAGGCTATTGTAATAATTAAACCACATCCCTAAGCCATTACTACAGAACCCCCCCCCCCTAATTTTTCGTATTATTACTTGTGACACCCTGTACATGTTTCAATCGGAATTTCCCTTTAAAAACAAGTCATTCGAGATGATTTAAAACAAAAAATTCAATGATAACGAAGTGATATTAATGACCTTCCAAGAACACTGTAAAAGTCACCACATCCCTAACCATCACGATTCAGCTTGATTACTCGTGTCACCCTGTACATGTTCACACATTATCATCATTTCCCTTTTAAAATATACCTTTCGGGTCTAACGAGTTAATTCCGAGTTAGTAGTTAAAAAAAAACAAAAAAACAACTAGCCAACAAAAATCAACCACCAGGAAAATATTATTGCAAAACGGGAACTACGAGATTCTCTGCTTTTCCAGTCATCCTACATCGATCAAAACAACGAGTCGAGTTAAAAGTGCCATCAGCTGATGATACGTCAATAGATTAGCTAGGCACGGAAACATCAACATACACATACAAACATACATACATACAAATAAAACTAAAAAAAAAAGGACAAACTCAAACCAGTCGCAGCATTAGGCAAGAGTAGTGGTGTATGTATACGTACTTGAGACCGAGTCCCTTGAGATGTTGGCCTATGAGGCGAACAATATCCTGATCGCTGGTCGATTTAATAGCGGGACTCGACTCGTCCTTGGCCCCATTGCCTCTGGTCAGATCCCCATTTTCGACGTTGGCCGCGGGGTCGTCGTTAGCTCCATTCTGCAACTCACTGCTCGTTGATGCCTCGGCCGAGTTGTTGTCTCCATTGTGTTGAGGACAGCCATTGGCCTGCATGGTGGCAGCGAGGATGAGGCGTTGCTTTTTTCGCGGTGGGGGAGAAACTCCACCGTCGTCCGAGTCCCCACTCGAGGCCAGGCTTGCTACGGGGGGGCCGTGGCCGTCGCTTTTACGGTGCTCTGTCCCGGATCGGAGCGCGGAGCATCGGCGATCCGAACGCGAGACCAGGGCCCTAGTACTGGTGGTGTTGTTGTTATTGTTTTCCTCACTTCTATGTGTTCGACGAGTCTCCTCTGCTCTGCTTTGCTGAGTCTGCTCGTTGTCCTTTTCCCGAAAACAGCTGGTGTTGTTTGGTTGGCTGTGCTGAGGAGAGGCGACAACTCCTCACAGCGGAGGCCTCGCGAACACCCTCTATGGTTAACGTTAGTAGACGTTGTTGATAAGTGGGAGAAAAAAGAAAATACTGTATATAAAATGATGACGTCACACCCTTGAAAATTCCGACGATCGAAGCGCTGTGTTTCAAACAATAATAGCGCGAATTTCAAAATTGGTTTTTCAACCTGACACATCGCCCGCTATCGTAACAATACGTTGAGCGAGCGAGTGTTCTAACATATGGAAAGAATACATTTTAAATTTCGTTATTGAAATGCACTACAATATTATGAACATGTTGTTTAAAGCCCACTTTTTAAATGAATGGATTGTTGCGTTTGCTATTATTTAAATCCAAAACAACATCACAAATTTTTTGTTTTACTACCTATATTTTTCACATCGCTCACTCAAAAATGAAGTTATCAAAGAAAAAACTAAAGATGTTTTTAAATTAAAATTTGTTTATTTAATACAAAAATATAGTAAAAACAATTGTATATTTTTTTTTGTATTAAATATGTTATTCAAGGTGCAGAATTTAAATTTTAAAATTTGTTTCGTAATGTAAGAAAAACTATGCGTTTCACTTGTACTTTGCGAATATTCAAATTTAAAAAAAAAATCATGTCAAGTGTCAATGACATGTCGATCTGTATATAGATACAGTGGACCTCGAAAACCGAACGGTTCGACTTACGAACAACTCGAGACTCGAACAAAAATTCGAGGAAAATCTGGGTATACAATCCGAACAAAGAATCTGGTGGTTGAATAGACAAAAACAAACCAAGTTTTTCTCCAAAGAAAAATCGGTAGTTTCCAGTTAGAGCAGGGCCCAGTCTGTGATGTTGCTATTTGCTTGTACTTGGTCATGGGTTTATTTTGCAAGTTAGGTTAGGAAAAAAAAAGAAACATATTGAATGTATGATTATGTTTTGTTTTCATACAAAGCTTCAAAATAAACCCATAACCAAGTACAAGCAAATAGCAACATCAGACGGGCCCCGCTCTAACCGGAAAGTACCGAAAAATCAAGTGGTCGTAATGTTATTGAACCACAACCTTCAACTATAGTGGAAGTGGATTACAAATGGAAGAAGCATACTGAAGTTCACCTTCTAGTAAACAGTAAATAACCCTTCTACTACTATTATTGATTGATTTTTATACAATATTTTTATGTTTGTACTATTATAAATAAGCAAAAATTCAACTGTTAAAATTAAATATACTTGTTTTATCATTATTTACCAATATTTTCTTTTGAAATAGGCATTTAAAATGCTTTATATTAGGTACATTTTGGAGGGTCTGGAACGGATTAATTCAATTTAGAAAAAAATCATACAAATAAAATGCCAGTCGTCCGTAGGCCAAAATAAATTTTTTGGGGTCTGCGACAACAAAAGATATTGCGTGGTAAAGAAAAGGTTGCAGACATTTTACAATAATAAAATAGATTCTTGAATTATTGTACATGGGTAACTTTTTAACACATATACAAGTTAATCCCGTTTAAGACGCTGATATACTTATATTATGGTCCTGAATTATTTGAAACATGTAAGGCTGTATAA
Organism: Cryptops parisi; assembly: GCA_034695005.1. NCBI lineage: Eukaryota > Metazoa > Arthropoda > Chilopoda > Scolopendromorpha > Cryptopidae > Cryptops > Cryptops parisi. The sequence goes on along the minus strand of JAQIWH010003009.1, from coordinate 14,657 downwards.
AAGTGAATTATTATTCTGTAAACAAAAAAAGCATGTCCTTTAATTTATAATTACGTCTAAACGTGAATTTCATACTTTAAAATGTGTACTGAACTGGTAACTGGATATCCTCTTAAACTTTCACATTTCTCGTTATTTCATGGCATTGTCATATCGGTTGGAAAACTGATGACAGATAAAAGAATATCCTTTTATATCCTATGCATTTCCGCTGAATCTAAGTTCAACAAAACTATTTCCAATTCAACAAAATTTCGTTTTATCATCCTATCAATTACATCAAAATTAAACACACTTATCATCAATATAAATATTACAGCTGTATCTGTATGTATTTTTCATCCGCATTTAACGTCTATCAATTTCTTTCCAGCAATATTTGTCAGTGATATTGGTAATGTAGTAAAAACAAATGTCACACATCGAATTGCACAACTGCATTACATGTCACAGTTCAACTAACTTTAACAGAAATACAAAGTACAGTTCATTATTGATACTACGTATATCAAGTTTGTGCGATATAAATTTCATGAAGATCAAAATTCTTTTATAATGATTTTTTGAAATTTTGTATAGTATTTCTAGTATTATGTATAGGATTACTACTCCGTCAAATGATAATTATCAATAAAAAAAGATTGTATATGAGCATATGGCAACATTAATTGACAAGTGATTCATAGTTTGTTACATATGTTTCATGCAATTAAAAAAAAAATAAAAACGTTTAAAATCTATTGAGATTATCTATATCTTTTATTTTTCCAGAAATAAAAACAACACGTTAACAGTATTACAACGATAAGCTATTTTTGTTTGTTTTGTTCAGAGATCCTAGTTTCAATAGGGTTTCACCTAGTTTTACATTCTGCAATAAACTTGCATGAATCGAAAATCGCACATATTTAAAATTCCATGGTGTGCAAAACTTTAGCTTTACGTCCCTCTATACACTACCGCATCAATAGCACAAGAGCGAAATTTTCTTGCATAATACATTTAGAATTTCTCTGGTCACTCAAAAGCAAAATTGCACATGAGGTTCTCATCCTCACATACAGTAGAGAAAATGGAAATAGAAAGATATCTACCAAATCAAAATCATCTACCATGGAGAAAAAGGTAAGTGATGATTACCTAATTTCTAGGGTAGAAGTTTTTCTCCATATTCTATGCTTAAAGAATTTCTCTAATTGCATACGGTAATCGCGAAAACCGTATAAATTGAAGACTTTTCTGTATTCGTAGTATGCTCTTACTTTTAAACAGACCAACCCTTTTATAATTGAATGGTCTGGTGTATAAAAAGATAGCAAATAGCATTTTTACAATTTCGAGAAAAGAGTGCTGCGATCTGAATTCTATGGACCACTTCTATGGACCACTAATATTTTTGCACATTGTTGTTTTGCTCAAAATTATACGTTGGGGACGAAAAATTACACCTAACACATTCGAAAATGCTTCTAGGCCATTTTTGACAAAAGTTTTACTTAACACCCTTTTACACCAAGCCTTTCAATTATATTGCGCATATTTTTGAAAATTTTTTGCACAATCTTTAACATTTTCACACACATGTCAAAAAGTGCGAAAAGGTGTGAAAATATGCTTTTTTTCATCGGTTTTTGTTTATTAATCGTTCTGTTTTGATCAGCAATGAGAATTTTTTTTTATTTACACAATGCTTTTATCAATGACCAAATCACTCATTAGCAAACCAATCTAAATATACATTTCAACTTCTTTCAGCAACAATATGTTCCTGCAATATCATTTCAAAACATGAAAAAACAAAGCATAACAACAGCTACTGACGTAACAGACCAAAAAAAACAGAACCTATAAGCTATTTTTTCATGTCATCATCACCACAGAATATAGCATAAAGTTTCCTGCAGGTGGCCGCACTCCAAACCCGCCCTCAACTCTTCTGCGCTCCAATCCAAATCTCTATCTATATCTTTCAAACAAATACACGCAACTCGTTCCTCTCTGCGGCGCTGGCTGCGGGCTTTTGCAGCAAAAACACATCCACCAACTTCTGCACTTCCTTGGCCTTGTGTGCAGTTTGCTCCTCCTGCTCAATGCTGCACGATCAAAAGGATTTGTTATTGTTGTCATTACTATTACAAGTATTATGCCAGTGATATTCCAGGAGAGGGATGCGGCTCACATCTCCCGATCGTGGAAATTTGTGCAAATTTTGCTCCATTTCGTGGCTTTCATCGGCGGTCTGATAGCGTGCATCCCTTTGGAGAAAGTGCGAGCAACGTTTCACGGCAACTGTGTTCTCAACGCCCACTTGTCGCTGCTCTTTCTTGAAGGGCGTGTCCGTGTTAACGAAGACCCTGCTTACAGCACGTGGGGGTCCAACGCGTCCTGCTCGTTTTGCCTCTACAGCACGGTTTGCTCATCAATCTATGCATTCGTTTTCGGGTGGTTTTATGCAGTTTGTCCGCGTGGCGGGAGACCGACACGGTGGCAAGTATTTTTTGTTATTGTTTATATTGATTAGTTGTTTTTTTTCAGTAGGGCACATATTGATTGACATATTGTACGATTGAAAATTGGTTGTTTGATTATTTTTTTTTTCTGTTGGTACTTTTTACTTTGTTGTTGTATGTAACATCAGGATTGTCTGCCTTGGGTTTTCCGTAAACTACCCTGATATAAAAATAAAAAATAAAAGGAAAAAAAATGGTTACCTACATTGGCTAAAGTAGCATAAACTCAAAACACCAAAGTTTCGCTTCCCCCCTAGAGCCTTTTTTCAAGGATGAAAAAACAAAGAAGGGAAACCCTCATACAAGAGGAGGCATCTGAATTACTGTTTATTATAACACTCTTTTAAGATTTTTTCTCTTATTTTTTGTTTTGTTTTTATTTTTCCTACTTTTTACTTTGAAAAAGCCTTTGGGAGGGAGGCAAAACTTTGGAGTTTATTTTGTGTTTTTGTTCTGTTTAATTTTGTTTTACCTTGGAGTTTTCATTCATTATGTATTTTCAGGTAGGGAAATCTAAATTGTTTGTGTTTATATGTGTTTTTACATGCTACCCACCCAATCTGGATTTTGTTTTTACTCGCTTGATAGTTTGCTAAATATGTTATGAATGAAATGAAATGAAACAGCCTTTTGTTTAGTTTATGATAAAATATGTGAAATAGTATAAGTTGACATACTTTTAATAAATTTGTTTCAGGTTTTTCATGTTTTTGGGCCACATGGTAAAAAAAAAATTTTTATTAACAAAAAAATTATTTTTAATTTAAAATAAAATTAAAATTAAAACTAATAAATTTTATTAACAAGTAGATCATTTATTAATTAAGTATACAGACCAACTCTTATAAATCTATGTTTGAAGTGTTCAAATATGAACTGGATTTGTTTGGCTATTAATTTGAATGCCAATCATTAAAAGGAAATCCTGGTCCTCCAAAAATTTGAACTCCCGTGATATTAAATTAAAATAAAACAGCAGTAATAGTAGTATACTATACTGTTGTTCTCTTTCAATGTATTCAACCAATTAGGTACAATTTCACGTATAATAAAGTGTGGTTCATTTTATGTTAAAACATATGAATGTGATTAGTAGGCTACAACATGACATACTTTAAATAAACCTTTCCAGCAGGTGTTATTTTACATTTACACCTTACACCACATGTACTAATCTTATTTTAGGAAAGAAAGTAAAAAATCTAGGAAAGATTATTCATATAATCTTGTTCATTCAGCATACATAAATGTATTGAAACTTCATAGGGTGCATAAAAACCTACTCCATATACAGTAACTTACAAGAGGAGTTCAAATTTAAACCGGATTTCGTTTGGTTGGTTCTAAGCCTTCTGAAAATGAAATAAAATCGGTTCAAATGTGAATTCTTTTATGAATTAATAAACTGCAAGTGTACGAATTTATTATGAAATTGTTTATAGCATCATCATTATACGTATTTATATACCTTCAATAATAATTATATTTAATCATTTGAATCATTTAGCCAACCTGTTATTTTGAGTTTAGTATAGTTTGTCATAACTGCATATGGAATCCATTCGTTATCAAGTTTAACAAATAGGTTGTTTTTTATTGTCCTTTTAATACTTGCTCATTTGTCAAGATGAATGATGTTTATTTCAATAAGTGAAAATAAATTAAAATTGGAACATCAATATTTATGTGGCATTTATTTACATATTTTTTTGTGTTTAAAGAATGCTGGGTATGATTAATTTCCAAAGCATGGTGTGCATTCATTAGAAACTATACCACGTGATAAGGATATCATTACAAAAATGCATCATATGTGTCAGGTAACTATATTGTACACATGACAACAACAGTATTTTATTTATCATGAAAATATGTGTAGATAAACTATCAAGAATTTGAAGAAAGAAAGTGACCAGAATAAGTACCAAATACCATAGTTAAAAAATGGTTAAACTAATTAAAGGCAACTCAATTAAATAATCACAGTGCAAAAACTAACAACTGTGTATATTTAGGTTCAGTTATAATTTAATGTTTTAATGAACTCTTGTGTTCAGTTGCTAAACGAGTCATTAATTCATGTATAATCTACACAAATGTGTTTGTGAAATCATTTATTTAACCAAATGGTTAAACGTTGCCCTATTTTTATATCATCAATATCTAAATCTGCTTTTTCGCTTATTGAATCTTAATTAGGAGAAACTAACCTAAAAAATTGAATTCAGCACCTTCATTGAAACCACACATTAGCTTTCATTTTTAATTTTTCAAATTAAAGTGACTCGATTAATACAATAGATTGACTTTATTTTAATTTTGCAGATTTAGACAGGCTGTCCAAAATTTTATTTACAACTTGCATACTAAATTGTTTAAAGATATTTTCTATACACTCATGACCATACATGTATGATAATAGTGATTTTGTATACCATATAAATAGATATATTGTCCATACTGCATAATATAATCAAGTATTTCTGAAACTGGTCACTTTTGTGATTCAGTGTGGAGTTTCTTGTGGTCTCATATCTACCTCTAGAAAGAGTAATTTCTTTTGGTACTCATTGAACAATGCTCAATGTTTTTATGTCCTTCAAATCCTAGAAACTACAAGTTCTAGGATTTGGGATAATAAATAATAGTGTATTGTTAATAAGTATGGACGATTGGACTCATCCAGCAGTATCATAAAAAGTCCTAGTTCTGGATAGAACTTAGGGTTACAGGTGAATAGTGAAATTACTTTATACTGTATAATTGCAAAAAATACAAATTGGTTTGTGCATTGTCCATTTCATACTTGCCCACCCCACTTTGTGATTGAGTTTATAATGGTATTAAAACTTTTTCTTCATGACAATAAATGATGAAAATCGATGACTGCTGTTTCGTGTTGTTTATTGGTGTAGTGTATATAACTTTTACACAAAGAAAAAGCATTAAACTAATGCAAGGTACTTACACTGACTGGTGGTAGTTCTGTTATAATAAAGTGGCCAATAAAAATGAAGAGGAGAAATAAGAATCATTTTTGGAAATATTTAAATGTAAAAAAAAATACAAGATACTGTATATAAGCTTAAAAAAAATATTGAAATTGAACAGAACATCGTTTTAAAATATATTTTTGTCTTTGTTATAGAAGACCATTGAGACCATGTTCCTACTTATAATTTTATGTCTTTTTTGGCCAATAAGTAGAAAAAGTCATAAAATCCAAAGTGTCAATTAAAATAAGTGTGGTTTACACTAAATGTACAGTAAATCAAATTGGGATTTCAATAAATTCATATACTGTACATAGATGATACTTTCAAAATTAATAATAGTGATTGTCTTTAGCAATAATAAAAAAGACAAGTCTAGTCCCTAAAAATCTCCTCAGAAATGCAGGAGCGTAATTTATTAAATTAGCCTAATTATGATATCCATAATTGAAATTAATATCATGGTTGAGTTGAGTTTGTACACATTCAGTTCTTGACAAGGTGTAACATTGATATACCGTACAGCATTTGAAAAACAACACGAATAGCAAAACTAAACAAAGTTAAAGTAGATGTTAATAACCTTTAACGTGTGGGTAAGAGTTTAAATTCAATATTTAGCTTAAAGAGGGTTGAAGTGTTGAGTACATATACCATCACACCTAATTCCTGTTTGCATTGCAGTTTTGAGAAGAGAATTAAATGGTGTGGAAACTCCAGTAAATGCGCTTTGATCCGATGTGTACACATCTTAACATGGGTGAGGTGCACAGGACTCTTATGTCTATGTGTCTTATCGCAACAACCTATGTATATTTAAATGAATTGATTTTTGATGAATGTTTAAAACCAAAATACGTGACATACTCAAATGGGCTTTCTGTCTTTGAAGATATGCTCCATTTTAGATTCTGTTTTAGCTGCTGTAACAGTTATATTTGCTTTGAGCTACTGATCTTAACTCAGTTTTTAAAGGATCACATCAGCATTTCTCACGATATAACCTAAGAATGTATTTAAATAAGATGCATACATCAAGTATGACATGGTATGCATAAGTGAATAAGTTCATTTTTTCTGAATTAGTAGAGTTAGTTAAGGATTTCACTAATGGGCATTTGAAGTTTCCATATACGAAAATATGCTTAATTTTGTAAAAAAATTTTAAGCTGTTATACATATAATTTTGCAGTAATTTGACAGTATAGTCTTTGTTCAATGTGAAGCATGCCTAAATAACACCACCGACAAACAACTAAATTATAGTTTTTATACCAGAAATCATAAAATACTTCAATTGAAGTAACATTACTTTATTTATTTCTATTTTTTTTTCTATTTCTTTTATTCCGACGAAATCCAATTGTTATTTAAATTATTATTTAAGGATAACAATTTTTCTCCAGAAAAATAATGTTATCGTCTCATGTGATGTACACTATCCTCACATCAACCAAAAATCGCATATTTTCTCGAAATTTCATGAAGTAACAAAATTTCAGTCACTTTCACACTCGAAATCGCATAATGTAAATTGTTCTCACATATAATGAGAATCTGTGTCGTCTGTATTTCTTTGTGGTGTATTAGAAAAATTGCATATAACGAACTCATAAATCGAATGAGCGCTTTTTGTGACTATCTTAGAACTTGAATATGTTTGGACTATTTAAGATACAATTGTGTAAAGTTTTCAGGGTTTCTTCCAGTCCAGACATCAATGATTATTTATTTCACCAATTCACATAAATTTGGTATACTTCATCACATCACAACTTTGTGATCTTTACTGTGCAGGCTGAATAAAATTTCAGTTTTAACTCAATAGTTTAGTTAATTTTGATAAGCAAGTCTTCTGAACCATCTGGTATGCCTAAGAGTTGTTCAGCGTGAATTTAATCAACTTACATGAAAACTTTCAAAATGTCAACCATGTAAGATTGCAGACTTGTTGTTACCAGATTACAGAAATTTTCATATCGATCCATTTTTGTTCATTAAAATAAAAATATTGTTGTGATGCTTTCAGTGTAGGCCTAAGTAAGATTAGCAGATTTAAATTTATGTTCACAACATTGATCATCTGAATAATACCAAAAAGCTAACCTTAACCTTGGCCTCAAACATCTTGGAAAGTTGTAATGAAATTTTACCAGATGCCTTTGTTTAATATTGTGGCAATACGAACCAAGACTATAAAAAATGCGCTTTACTGTCAGTAATTGTTAAAGTGAGGTTGGGGAATTGGGTTGGATTTTCCATCAAGTGATGTTTACAATGTCAACTGATTCAATATTAAATGTCCATAAAAAGATCTTCTAGTTCTTTGATAATAAACTAAAACTGAAATCATCACATGAGAATGTTTGTGTTGAAAAATTGATTTGATAATATGTAGTAATATCGATCCTGGTGCAAAAAACCACTTGGTATTATTAGTTTAACTTGTGTGTAGAAATGATCAATAATGGTAATAAAAAAAAGAAAGATAAAACTGTCACTGAATATAATCCAAATATTTAAAAGGACAGAGTTACTTGCATATGCTTACAGTACATACGGTATATACTATATACAGTAGATCAGATCATAGAATAGAAGCCTACTGTTTTACATGCACACGTAATCCTCGATTTATTTTAGGGTTATATTGTGTGAATCTGTGTAGATTAAAAAGTATAAACAGAATACAGAAAACAGAACTAGCATAAATCAAGGACTAGACTGCTGATTCATATATAATCTATGACTCCTTGTATTTGCAAATGCTGATGAATTATTCAATTCCAGGGATTATTTTCTTAATATGTCCTGTCAACATTTGTTTTATGCTAATTCCATGACAAATACACACAAAGAACTCAACAAAAATTCCACATAGAAAAATCACAGAATCAGAGTTAGAAAGTGAGAGTCAAATCTCATCTAGCCTATTTCAACCTGACCTAACCTAATTAGGTTTGTGAAAAGATGAGAATGATTCTATGTGCATAATTCTGTGCATATGAGCTTTTTATTTCAACCTTTTATTTAACTTTATATAAAGCCTTCAACATGGCTCAACTGTTTCAAATCGTGGTGTCATTTTTAATTACGTTTTGTTTGTCGTAGAGACTTTAAATTTGGCGCAAAGATTAGGCACACATGACAAATGACAATTGAATCTATCAATTCATCTATTATTTATCTATTTTTGAGAAATTAACACCGTGTCATTTCCCTGCTACTGACACGTGAAAAATCTTTTTTTTTCAGGTAGTGTTGCTGATTGTGTGAAATACATACCCCACGATAGGCTATAAAAAAATAGTGGGGTAGGCTATAAAAAAATAGTGGTTAACACATTCATCTCCAGTAAATTAGTGGCTGTTGTTGTCTCGAACTGTGCAATACTGATCATGATCAGTCATTCAGGAAGATTATTGCCATTTTTAATCATTATTTTATTAGCATTGTATAAGTTTGTTTTAATGGTAAATGAAGCACTAGTTAAGGATACCAAGCGATTTGGGTTGGCCAAAAAGCATTGCGTTTTTTATAGGTGAATATGTCTTTCTCGTGGTCAATATGTGCATCAAAATCTCCAGACCAAATTTACCCAATCATTTCAGACACTACCATAGTTTAAAATATCTTCACCATATACATCAACATAAAAGTTTTATGAGCTTGCACATGCACAGCTTTTTTCCTTTTTGGAAGAAAAACAGCAAATATGACGAAAATGTTCCTTTTGATTTTTCATTTTGAAAAAGACGTCAATAATAAAATTGTTACCAAAATCGTGCACTTACTATTATAATGAATTTTTGGTTTAGAATGACGTTAGTTACAAATGTAACTAAAGTTACATTTCAGGATGTGTATGTCCGTCTATTGGGGAAAACGACACTGACTTTTTGGTCAACCTAATAAATCCACCTTCACGGTAGCTGATGGTAGACTTGATGGCAGAATTTTACTGTGTTCAATATTTCTACGCAATGTAGTGTTTTGAATCAAGAAAATAGTGTCATTTTTATTTTCGTTCATTCGAGGCATGAGTAATAATTATTGATAGATTTAAGTTTGGTAAATTTGTTTCTTTCTCAGGGGAATATTACAGGGAGATGATGAACCCCCAAAAGATACCATTACTACTTCAACAAATACTGTACAACTGGCCCCTGTGTAAGTTTTTAACATGAGGAAAAAAATTCTTGCCAGTGTGCCAACATTCTTCTTGCGTTCTTTACATCATGTAGGTTTTTGTTATGCATTTATTACGGTGGTTATTGCACTTGGGTACTGAAAATTGCTTCATCTTGAGCCGATCCGCTTGCTGTTCCCGCTGACCATTCCCACTGATCATTCCTGCTTTGTGCAATTTGTGAGTTGTGTAGTGACGTAACTAAACATTTCTGGACTTTTCTAACTCGAAAATCACAAAATACTTGGATTCACGAGTATTTTGAAATAACTTTCTGTAACCCTTTCTATGTTATAACATTGTACATTGTCACTTACATACAACCGCTGTATTAAGTTCATTTTAAGAATCGCTCTTTAACTTTATCGTTTATTGATTTTTGTATTTTAGTGATGTTCGACTCATTATAGTATTTCCATACAAGAATAGTCACAACAGTACAATCCTTAAGTAAATCAGACGTTTGTTGCAGGATATGAAATTGGTGGATGAAATTACAAAACAAAACTGTGGAAAAATTAAAGAACTTAAATAGGCTACCATTTTAAAGATGAATGCCTATCTTTTGGTAATCTTCACCAAACGATAGGCATTCCACTTTGAGTGTGTCCATAAAATGTTTACTAAGCATATAGCACTATTTACTCTGCTTTCACTGGATGGTTGCAGAAGGTGAGATAGTACTGTGAATGTAAGGCCTGAATATGACATGGACAACTCAGTGCGATTGTAATTTTTGCACATATGCTACTGCATCATAATCACTTTATATTTTGATAAGATTCAAATTGCAAATTTAATATGCAGTGCATAATTAGGCTTATATACTTTTTAGATTGCCATGCGAGTCGTCAAATACATAGGGTCAAATCTAGGGCCTCGGAAATGATTGCCCCAATGATGCTTTCTTGAATAAGCAAGAATTGCTGAGAGTTTGCTAGAGTTATAGCTCCATCATTGAGGCAAATGTATGAAAATTAATTAATTAATTAATCATGATTATTAAACTTAATAAACATATATCGATCATTATCAGGTGATCATTAGCAACAAGTCAGGAGCATATACTCTACCTAGCCATTGGCAAAGAAGGTATTAAACAACATGCAGTTTATAATATCGAGCATTCCATCTCAATATCTTCATTACAGTTTGTGCACCTCTCAAAACCAAATACATTATCTCTTCATTACTTTGCATATGCATCACTTTGTCACCAATAAAAACGTTTAGCATGGCATTTAAAACAGTACCTTGTTAAGGGTTATGACTTATGATGTAAGGCTTACATGAATCCATTAAGAGTGTAGATAATGTATCCTATCTAACCATTTCTGTTAATAATGCTTTCAAGATCATTATACATCACTATAAATCAGTAAACTAAAAGATTAGATTTTCAATGAATTTCACATTGTCTGCAGTAAAGACTGAAAATATTTCAGTAAATCCTTAATGCCCATTTTCTTTGGCATGCAGTAGTTTTTTGCTTAACAATGATTTACCTTAGAAACCTTTGCACATGAAAAATGAAGAGCAAGAATTCCACATGATGTGTCATCTGTAAGCACTCATTACAAAACCCTTTTTAATTGAATTCATTGAACTATAAATACAATTAAGGTGTTCACATTTCACTTTCTGAACTCTGTCTAGGAACGGAACTAAGTATTGTTGAAAAGATATGCTTTTAAGTATTGTGCATCTATGGGCATCAAATGACAAGTAGTTAGTGTGTGCCCTGAAAACCCCAAATGACTATACTTATATAAATATATATATCTTTTTAAAAGAGGTATATATCTGTATAGAGTAGTAACTGTATATATCAAAAATTGTAATTATTGCACAGTACACATGCTATTTTGTTGTTGTATTTAGTCTTTGTAATGTAACATCCTTTCCTATACCGATATTTACTTTGGCTCTATTGATATGCTACCTTTTGCGTAGACTTGTGGTTTCTGGCATTTGTCTTGCTTAATAATTAATCTTCTGCATAATTATTTAGATGTTTAGTATATTGTTGCATAAATACTAGGCAATTATTATTGCATAATTAGTTTTCATTATTAACAATAGATGGTACTAGTATTAATAATACTTTTTTTCAGCCACAAATGTGTTTCCCAAATTTCATTGTCTTACACGACATCTTCATGTTAATTATTAACTAGTTAGACAAGGGTTATTGTATCATGATTCCTTCTAATTAACTTTAAATTAATCTCTAGACAAACACGATTTTACAAACCATTATATTTTCATTACTGCTTTATTATTGACACTGTAAAGCAGTAACAACAAGTGAATGATCATGTTCAGTGTATCTAGACCAGGACACATGTCTTCATGATTGCTTCTTTTGAGATATGTGACAAACATAACTATGAATACAAGAAGCCATTGAGTTCTATGTGTGAACTATGTTCTGTGCAAATTATGAAAAATAAATAGCATTTATCAAAATTAACATCGAGTGGCAAAACTTTAACATTCAATCAATTGTGCACCACCACACAATAGCAAAATTATCGTTTGCTCCCTTTAGCTCCAGATCTCCAGGCTACAGCCCTGCTAGTCCCCCATCCCCATCCTGTGGGAGCCTGAAACTGACATGGGCTCATTCCGAATTGTCATCAGAGTGTTGGAGTGCTGAATTCTCCAATTGCTTCATAGGCTTTGGCATTCATGATTCCCGGCACTCCAACCAGTGGACTAAGACTATACTACCACACCACGGGTGTCAGGTGATGGATGGCTATATAGTGTATAGGTATACCATGAGTATCACTGACACTGTTGTTGATCTCATCCTTAAGAGACTTCAGTTTATATTTAGATATAGACAGCATTTTATTATGCTGTCACAAAATGCAGGTCATAACCTGCCTCCCCCCCCCAAAAAAAAAAATAAAAAAACCGCCATGGTAAAACTGTAGGGTACTCTACAGTCTAGAACTAAAAAAAAAAAAGACTGCGAAGTAATGCAATGCAGGAACTCGCCAAGTTGAGTGTAACACCAATCAATCTAGTAAATGGAGTTACCAAGTTTAGCAGTTAATTCTGCATACATAAAATTAATGCTTATTTCCAATGTGAATATATCTACTAGTATAAAAAAACGAATGTAACAAAAGTTTAGCTTAGTATTGATAAAAAGTTTTTTCGTAAAACACATTTCGTAACCACATTTGTGGCAAAATTCACTAAACACTATATTGATACAGTAATAAACTTTTCTAAACACAGGGAATACAGTCCACGTAAACCATGGAGGTTAGTATTTCCGTCCCTTGTCTTCAGTTGCAACTTTGCCGTTGTTCTGGCCATAGTGAGTGCTCTGCTTGTCAACGGCGTCTCTGAATTCTGCAAAGATCTCTCTGATCAAAGTTCCATGAGGTATGTATCACCGTGTTATTATTTTGCAAGTTTTACATGAATGCACCAAACGTTTTATGTAAACAATTTTTGTAATGGGGCATCAATTCATCTCAATCCCATTGAGCAGATACAATACATAGGTAGCCTACTCATTGTAATGGTAAAAGGAGAAGTAGTGTCCACTGTGACTTGGGAGCCTCCAAATTCTAGTCCAAAATTTAATAAATAACAAAAATTCACAATCGCAGGTGAAACTAAATATTAGGGACCCCAATTTAAGTTGATCAGTTTAATAAGATTTATGTTTTATAGCACATAAAGAAAACCAAACAAAGAATGTATATGGATCAGTCAATAAAACAGTCAGTGAATTTTTCCTTGAGTCAAATCAAGCCGCATGCTCCACTTTCACTCCTGGTGGAGACCTTCGATCAATTCCTTTAACTTTCAGCATTTGACTAGGGAGCCCCAAATACAGCTGCACGCAAGGCGCCACAAACAATAAATCTGTTGCTGCACTATTAATTATACTGTATAGATTTAGTATCCTAAATAATAAAACGATAAATATCTCATTGTCGGTAAGTTTCTGGCATGTTACTAGTTAAAAACGTGCATTGTCATATGACAAGGCATCACATGACACTCAAATAATGTCTTTTGGAACCTCTTGCAAAGAAAGTGGTTTTCATGTTGTTGTTGTTGCACATAATCGAATGTTGCGGAGCAACACAAGATAAAATGAATTTTGTGATAAACAAAAAAAAACTTTCCCGTCATTTTTGACGAGTTGCTTACTAGTATTACTATAATTCCTATTGCCCTCCTGGTGGTTACTGGTGAGCTGCAACGGTAGTTCCTTGAAAACACTCAACCAGGTGGTTTGCACTAGATTCTAGAATATAGTTTTTCCACCTCGAAAGTATCAAAATTTCTGATTAAGTACTACAAGTACTGAAGACTACAAATATAGTTTTAGTAGATGTATAGAAAGTACATATAGTATGCCTAGTAACGTTTTTAAGCAATGGCAAGTGAAAAAGGTCTTGCATCCCTATAAGGTGGCTTTCCTTTACGACTATGTTCTGGTCCCTAACTCATTAAATTAGAAAAGTGTGCCCGTAGATTGTACAGGTGGGTAGAATTTTGTTGTGCGAAAATTAATTTAATAGTTATAAATAACTTTGCGGAACAACCCTAGTAAATTTGTTTGTTGTGATTCACTGCCTTCATACAAAAAAATCCAGCTCAGTTTAGCTTTGAAATAACAAGTGGCCTAGCATGAATTCATCCTGCAAGAAAGTTACTCAGCAAGGAGTAGAGCTGTGATATTTTAAGAAATTGGATTTTTTCGTTTGTTTTTTATTTTGCTGCTGACATGATGGAGTTTTAAATTTATCTTACTTAGGGTGGGTGTGGAATTTGAACTAGTGCCAAACAGTAATGTGGATGCTGGCATGATCATATGCAACGTTAAATCTTTAATTTTACACAGATCTTAAGTTTATGTATATGAAATTCATTTATTAATAAATGTTTCTAACTATTACGGCTAATGTAATTTTTCATAAAGAAAAATAA
>JAQIWH010003008.1:0-21745 GCA_034695005.1 Cryptops parisi | reverse complement strand
GATGTTCTTCCATGTCTTTCGTTTTGCAGGATGAGGTGTCTCGGGGGTGGCTCTATCATTCTGAGCAGCAGTGTAATCACTCACATCATTCAACTTGGAATTGTGGGACTGAAATTGCAATGTTCTACTCATGTACGGCTGCTTTAATCTCTGGACGTGAGATTCCATCTGTGGACTTTGGTGTAATTCCCTTCCAAGCCAATAAGAGAGTAAATCACGAAAACAGGAAACCTCTACCCCCCTTCCAACAACAGCGAAAGTCTGCAAAGAAGGATTGCCAACCAACTTTAGCTGGAAGATAAATGGGAGTGCAAATGGGTGGAAAGGATATGTCCGCAATCATAAAATTAGTTTTGCAGTCTGCTGTTTGTAAGACTATATATAGGCGATACAATAAAAGTTGTCACTCCCTTAAAGAATAAATGAAAACGACAAAAACCATTTACGACGATAGGGATAGACCATAAAGCACATGTATTGTTATACAGTACTACTTGTATACTATAAACTGTTTGATATACAGCAAATCCTCGATGCAAGAGTAATGGTCCGCTCCAACTTGTAAACTTGTAATAATTTGTAAACATTATATACAGGATATACAGGGTGTCCATAACTCTTAGTGCATAGTAGTTTAAAACTATACTCAGCAATATGGGACACCCTTTACAGGGTAAGTCAAGATACCGTTCCATGGAAATACTAAAAAATTTATTGTAATAAAAATTTTAGTTTGCGATATATAATCCAACTGAAACCGTAATAGAAACAATAAAACGCCTAATAAGGTACTTCCAACGTAGCCTCGGTGTATTGCAGAGTAGTTTATTTGTTAACAGCAATATAGTCCTCCTTGAAACTAGTTAAACAAAGGAGTTTAGTAAATTATGTTTTTACCTAGTCAAACCTAGAATTCATTAAACCTAAGTAAATTCTGGTATTAACTAAAAATTATTTTAGTTAATACTAATTCTAATTAAACTAACCGTACCTAACGCATCATAACCTAAACTGACTAATCTAATTTAAGTTTCATTATGTTGGGTTAGCTTAGTTTAGTTTAGCTATGTTAGTTTGGTTAGTTTAGGTTAGGTGACGTAGTTTAATGAGAACGAGTATTAACTGAAAGATGTTTTTAGTTAATACTAGCATTCACTAAAAAGCTTTGTGAATTATAATTTTAGCTAGCTAGAAAGTAGAATTAATCACAACGCTTCGCTTAAACTAGTATGGACTAGGAAAAACTGTTTTGAATAGGTTTCGGGTTTTTAGATTAACATATACAATGCCTATAACGACATATACAATGCCGATATTTTTTATAGGCATCTCAAGCCTATAGAATGCCTAACCACATTTGACAAAGTATAAAATTAACATTAATAGAATAGTTTACGTTATGCAAGGGTTTAGGTTACGCTTGAATATAAGCTTAATATTTTCAGAGAAAATGTTAGCTAACTTCGGCTAACCTAAACAGTTGTATACAACATTTTATTTTATACTCTCCCAAAAAAAACTAGGCAACATTTGCTGGTATCATATACACTACACTGCATTACACTAATGTTATGTTAATAGCTTTTAGGTGCTATTGCGTTTATCTTATCTCGGTGGTATTATTGAAAACAAATAAAACGACACTAGATTATGACAAAATAGATCACTGGATACAATCTTCTAAAGATGACCTGGTAGTTACAACTCATAGTTTTTAATGTATAGGCTTGAAATTTCATTTCAAAGTCAACGAGAATACATGTACCATCATTGTAAGAATCCTGTCAAGGTGTCTATTGTAGTATATCCCAAAAACATTTTCACTATAGCTTCTCGAGTATTCCCACAGAATCGCCCTTTTAATTCACCCTGTCGGCCTAGATATTGTACGTTTACAATACTGTACTGTATTATCGAAATCCCCACGAAGTGACAAAACTCTAGAGTTCAGTCAACATTCTCGCATGTAAAGAACAATAGAACTAATTTCGTCCCGTCCCAGTCGCGTATTAGCTGAATCGCATATAAAGATATCGCATAAATAACACACGTTTTGTGCGTCCATTCTTCTTGGGCTGGCGGATCTGTAACAATCGTAAACATCTTGGCACGGAGCATCCATTGCTACCTCACGTGTTTAATTTTAAAGTTCGTTATATGTATAATGAATAAAGGACCGTGAACCTATGGCACGTGAAAAACTGTTGCTGATACGTGACACACTGTTATTGGCACACGAGCTGTTGATATCATGAGAGATGTTGCCACGTAAGAAGTGAGCACGCACTCAAAATGGTTCCCGAGCTCACCAGCGTTTCATAATATCAACTGAATAAACGTATAAACTACGTAATAACGCTTAAATACACTATAATATATGTATTCAATATAATATCTCACTAAAGTAAAATCTATTTTTCGATCAAAAATTATGAATATGTACTAGAAATAAGCCCCTGTGATTAGTTACAGCTTATGTTTATGCAGTTCATTGTTGCGATTTGCCTTAAGTTATGTATTTCATTGTTGTATTACTATTACTGCCGTTACTAACATGTCATATGTGAATAATGTTGACGCAACTTAATAAACTTAAATGTTATTGTTCATTGATACTAATCAACTTAGGAAATCATGTCAACATTATGATTCAAGTTCACTACCCAGTTTTCGGTTTACTACTAAGTTTTATGTTGCAGATTATTCGTACTTGTACATAAAATAAAACAATTGTATAAACCTGCAAATCTGAATTTTTCCAATTTCAAGTAAATTGAAATCTGTTGTTTAAATAAATTTATTATTCAAACATTTAATTTTTTATTGTTTCTAATTAAATCGATTGAATATGAAGTTTTATTAATTTTTTCATCGATAGCTTTGCGTTAGAGTGCTAAATGTATTAGGTACTTGAGACACTATAACGTTTATAGTTATTAGGAGCGTGTGTTCAACGTCTCCTACTCATAACTTTTTGTGTCAATTTACAATTGCCTTCTAAGAACGTTATTATTACAATACAATAAAAAAAAAGCAGTTGATAACATTAACAGATAGCCTACTACCATATCTTTTATGACGTCATATTAGTGCATTTGCAACGCGTGCGATAAACGGCATCCAAAACAAACTTGGAAAAAAAAGCAAAAACAAAGGAAAAAAATTCTTTTAGCACCAGATGGTTTCAATTACTCAGCTAACGGTTGCTGCTTTCTTATTGGTAGATTTAACGATGACCAAGGAAATGAAAAACTGGCGAGCACATCCTTCCCACCAAAAACTTAGTTTGGAAGACTTTCACCGGTAGTGTGTAAAAGAGTGAGTATTGAAAAGAGAAAGGGGAAAAAAAGCCTACTTACTGCAAAACACATTCCACACACACACACACAGGTCGTGAAAAGGAAGTTGAAAGAAGTGCAAGTTTTTGTAAAGAAAAAAGAAAAAGATAACAATCACGTATTGGCTTTAGAGTTTCCTGTTTCAAGCTGTTCACACGAAAAACGTGATAAGTTCGAATTACAACGTGTTGCAACTTGTTTTTCGTCTTGCAACTTGGACACGTGTTGCTCACATAAAACACTTGAAACAGTTTTTTGTTTATTGATCACGTTTCGGACCCGGAGTTTACAAATGTGTTTAATGTCAATCCAATTTTTAAACTGCTGTGCAGTACTTGAAAATAACATTGTTTGTTAATCATGTGTTGAAAAATTATTCCTTTGCTGTTTATACGTGCAATTCGCGTTTTCAGTTGTTAAATGTAACTTTTGACTACACACATCTTTGCCACAATACTGCTGTTGTTTGTTTCATTATGGAAATTATGGTACGGTCTAAGGGTGCTAGACGTCCGGATAAAAGCCGGACCGTCCGGCTTTGAGACATCAAAATCTATGTCTTCCTTTGTATGTAAACCGGATGCGTTTTGTCCTATGTTTGTGTTTTAAAAGTAAATAATTTAAAAGCAAAACACTTTTCTCAGAAGCAAAAATTGCAGTTCATTCCAACACCTGCATGTGACAAGTCATTGCACGGTGAGCAAGAAACGATGCCGACGCAAGAGCTTTGAAAACCGCCAGTAAAAATTGTGTTGTCGTACGCGTATCAACCTTTAATTTTCACTCAACAGCTTTATTTAGACATAATCTTATTTGTGTCTAAAAGGACACAAATATATACATAGATGGATTAAAGGTTCTACACGAGTACTGTATTGTAAACAAAATCGTGCAGGAAGATAATTCATTTACAAAACGATTTTAAACTTAACACGTTCGTGCTTTTAGAAAATTGAAAATGATGCTGCGTCAACATTAAGCTTCACATTATTTTGAATCGTATAATATTATGAAAATATATGTGACCCAGACCGAGCTACGAAACCTTAACATTGGTAATAATCAATAATTTAAACGTCTGGAACAAGTGTTTAATTTATAGATTCCAAACTTACTAACCTTAGTTGGTGAGAGTGGTTGTAGCGACACAACACCAAAGGACACCATTTCTAAACTCATGGTGAGATTGCGCATGAGCAACTGTAACTTCCACTGTGCTAAATTATTCCTTGCAGTCATAGTATTGTCATGACCTAACTAAACGCTATTCTTTTTTTTTTGACAACATTATTGTGAATAACAAATTGAAATTTCTTTTAGAACAACAACAACGTTGCCAAAATGTGCATCGATCTATAAAATTGTATTGATAGATATCGATATTGAATAAAACTCGAATTTCACTTACCAATTTTCTCTAATCCTTTCCCCCCTCACCTTAAAAATGTCCTTCTTTTCAGAATACGATAGATTTTTTGATATTTATCTTGATTGAAATTGTAAGAAAAAACTGTTACTCGGAATTCAACATAAAGTTTCATTGATGACTATTACTCAACCATAATTTAACACAAGACAATTTGATAATTACAAGTTTGTCGCAACTTAATACATGGTTTCATAATATTTTCAAATCATATTATTGTTAATCACGATTGTAAAATAATTCGTGATCGTAACTTATGTATTTTTTTAAAATGTGCATGTACGTTAAGCACGTTTTTGACACTATTTTAATCATGATCAATGGTTTTCACACATACAATTGTAAAATATGGTTTCATACTGTATATCACAAAGTTCATTAATCTGGTAATTGAACTGTATCACTATTTTGCAGACGTTTACAGTACAAGATTAAGTTTTCTGTTTAAAATACAGTGTAAGCAGATTTCAACACATTATATACGGATGAAGGATGATTAAACGACAATAGAAATAGATTATGCTACAAACACTTTAAAAAAAATATACACGGCTTCATTTTAAAAATTCTCCATTATCGAAAAATTTCTCATTTTCACAGGTCTTTATCGGTTTCACTTTCGCACTTTTTTTAAAGAAAAAAAAACATATAAAAACCGGTGGTTTCGGTAAAAAAATTTCTTAATACCACAAACGATTCCACAGAGACAGTTTTTTTATTCATTCAAGTTTGAAAGAAATATGAGCGAATTATTATCTTTGACAAAAGGATTAGAGTCCCGATTATTGAGAATTAATGACAATCTTTTTTTCTTTTTACATAATTTGCCCGAAACTGGCACTGCACCGCGACAAACCGACGATGACGAGAACGCTGTCACGTGACATTCTTTAATTTCAATTGTAATTAGGTAATAATAAAAGGTGGTTGGCGAGCGAGAAGACGACTGCAAATCATGTCGAGCAGCATTGGAGGACAGATAACTCTTTTATTCTCAGCTCGTGCCCTATGAATTTATAATTTCCTCAATTAGGACTCATTCCTTTTTCAAACATATTTCTCATTTTCTCCAATTTTCCTACTCCACATATTTTCTTTTTTTCCCACTTTTCTTTCTTTCTAAAGAAATCTCTAATTATTTCCTAATTTTCTCCTTCACACGTCCAACATTCATGACATTATTATTTAACTGACAAGAATGAAATGAAACAATGCAATGTTAATGTAATTATTTTTATTATTAGAAACTAGTAAACAACCCGTCTAAAATGACAGAAATTTTATTATTTTCTTTTAACTCATGTTGCCTCGCAAAATTTAAATTTTATTGAATTTCAATATTCGTTACAGTTAAACTATCGGTTTTCTGTTGATATTTTTTATTTATTTTAAATTCAAACAACACCTCGTGATGTTTGAAAATTAACCACCGGACCACCGGGCATAACAATACAGAGATGATGGCAGCGCAAATTTCATGTTAATTCAAAAACAACATTAATTAAAATATTAATTGTTGCCTTTATTGTTTAAACTTTTAAATTACTCATCACTGATAAAAAACAATTTCCTTCCGCTTCCTAGGCTTATCAAACCTTCTCATTACACTGCCCGGTCGTCAAATATGTCAGGTACAATCTACCACCTTTCCGATTTTCAGCTTTGTAGGCCTTACGGTTTCTCCGCAAAAAATGAACCATACACAATCATTAACAGTAATTTCTCACTTATATAATTGTCGCACATCCCTTGATGACAATTTCGGGTCGCTGATGGGCTAGTGCACCCTTTTGGGGTGTCATCTAATTGCCTATCAAGTTTCACCTTCTTACACCTTCTGTTTTTCGCGTCATTTTTTGAAATGACAGAGGAACTCACATGGCTTTTATATTATAATACATTACCACAATTTCAGTGAATGAACCGTAGGTATAATACGACCAAAACATGTACAAAAAAGTAAGTTAAAAAAATTCTTTGATTAGATTATTAATGAAGACAAAAAATTGTCATGTCGATGAATTTTGATCGTTGAATTGTAGTTTCGATAAAATTATGGACTTTGAATTGTGGCAGGATATTAAATGTTATGGTAATATACGTATTGTGGCCGATGAATTGTGAATGATGAATTTTCCGGACACCGATTTTTTCTTAATGATATTTGCTTATAAACAATATTTGTGGCTTTTCAATAAATTTCAATTTTCTTATCCTTAAACATCTGTTTACCTATCCTATTACAATTTATCGTCATTCTCAGATTTCTAAAACTGCCAAATTTTTTTAGAACTCAAACGATCGAGTATTTGTTTTTTACAATTTCGAATTATAAAACCTCTTATTATAACCCCCTAAAACTCTCCATAGTCCAAATCCCTAATGTTCCTCTAACACCGTTTCAGCTAAACCCCAGATTCCAATTCCACATGTAACACAATTCACGACCTGCTTTTAGCAATGCCCTTTGCTAAAAACCCGACCATTCACCGTTCAAATTGTAATTAGCTTCTGTCCCTTCGTTACCCCCATTTTCCTCCATTGCCTTCCCCGATTTTTTTTTATACCCACCTTTTCCCTCATCAATTCTCCTTGTCACTCTTTGGGGCAGCTTGGTGAAGCAGAAGGAGCAGATTCTTTTCAGAACAAAAGCCTTTACCGTTAGGAAAAAAGAAAACGAGACAATCTATCAGAGATTGGCAAAACTCCAAATCCGACTTTAGCAGACGAAAGAAGTTGGACGATAAAATTCGTTCAACTTGAGAACTTTCAAAGCAGCATCAGCTTTTGTTAATCGCCAGATGGAAGTCGACACCATCAAAAAAAAAAATCCTAAGATAATGAAATCTTTTTCACCCTCTTTTACTCGTACACACCACTGTTCTTCGATTAACGAAAAATCGTTCGTAAACTGAAACAAATATTGTATATTGCCCATAGCTCCTGATGAGAAAACTCGTGGGTTCCAACTTATTTGAAACTAGTAAACAGCCCGTCAAAAATAAGTTTTTTGTTTTCATTACGAAATCCATTGTTTTATCTCATGATGCTTCGCAACATTCGTTGGTTTTCATGTTAAATGAGCTTAAAGCGTACAATGCGAACGCGGTCTTTATAGGTGTTTGAATGCCATGTGTTTTAAAGCCAATGGATATAGAGTTAACAACAGCATTTTTTAGCCAATAGCAACTCGTGTATTTTGTTGTCATGGAAGCATTCGCGCCACACCGACGGTTTCGTCACACAGACGGTTTCGTTTTTGTCATTTTATAATGTATAGAATTTCCGGGTTTTCTTGTATACAAACAAATTGCTCTATTTACAATGAAATTTATTGTAAATCTTTCGTAAAGCTGAAATTTGTTGTCCATTATCTGTTTCAAAGTGAGTTTTTATACCGAAATATATTTTGACTATTCACGAAATTCCGTTTGATTACAGTTGTATAAATCGAAACGAAATAATATTCAACATCAAAATAAAACCGTGTAGAGTACTTTTCGACATAAAGTAAATAAAGTCACCACAATGCCTGATTATTTATGATTAATTAACTCCTGTATGCAGGACAATGTTTAGATATTTGTTTGCAAATCGAAAAGTCATTGTCCATGATTGCTCCGATCTACCAATTAAATTTTCTTCAAGCATTTTAACGAATTTCGGGTACTTTCTGGTTAGAGCGGGTGATGTTGCTATTTGCTTGTACTTGTTTGTGGGTTTACTCCACCTTCGACTTGCAGCGCTATCGGTGGATTTTGGTCGAATAACTGACAAGTGCCATCAAATAGTGTTTAAGTATCAGGCTTTTCTTTGATTCTATAAATCCTTTATTTACAAAAATTCGTATCAAGAATAAAATGGAAATCAACGTCAAAATGAAGTTTAACTTATTTTGTATTACTGAAAACAGGTAAACATTACAATGTTTGCTTATGATTAATAATAAATAAGTAATACGTACAGTAAGTAGTACTACAGTAAATAAAATTTAAAAGTTCACCTTTGAGTTGTAATTAAATGATTTTGATAAGGAAAATTTTGCAACATTTAACATTTCGTGTTTTCTAATTCGCTAAAATTGTATTTCAATGGGTTTGAATTTTGATCACGAATTAAATATTTAAACCCTTATCATCATCGGAGTTGAAGTGAACGATTTTTTCACAAGAAATAAAAAATAAATTTCCTTCGTTTCTTTATTGTTCGTCTTGTATTCGATTTTTTGCTCATTAAGAAACACTTTTTGTAGAGGTAATGAATTTTGCAGCAGCTGCTTTTAATTACCTAAAAACATTAAAAGAAAAATGCTTAGTATTTTTTTTTTTTTTACTTTTCATCATCATCATCATCAGAAACAAAAACTGCTGCGGTTATGTAAATCCGGAAAATGACATAATGCCAAAAATTTTGAGAACCAGGTTGTACTAAACGTACAACACACCTGCAAACATAGAGAAAATTATTACTTAGCCTAAATACTTTTCAACGCATGTTTAAGTTTTTGATTTTTTTTTGTCTCAAATAAATTAGTTATACAGTTCAGTACTTTTCCGTTTTCCGACAGGCAGTGATGACTAACAATACCTGTATCATTAAACATGTTGTTAATTGTTTTTTACATTGTTTTTAACATTTCAGCTAACCTAGACTGGTGACTATGGGTATAAATGTCAGTTTAGATGATTCCCACTAACGCGTTTTTAACGCTGCGTTGAAAAATCAAGTAGGTCTACGACGACGAGCACAGCATTTGAACCTAGGCAAGTCACACTACAACGTTTGACATAGTGGTGACGTCAGAAGTGGAGTTATCACCGCTCAGTATCGAAAAAATCTCGAACTTAGCGAACGAGATGCTTTCCAATCAACTTTCCTATACTCGTGTTTGTATCTCAAAATGGAAGCATGGAATTCGTCGCATGGAACCATGGGATAGTAATAAACACGTCATGAACTCCTGCCTACCAGATTGGTCGAGCGTCAGCTAACGCGGCGTTAAAGTTCAGCTCTAATCAACTCGAAAGAACGCTCTAAAAACGTCGAGTTCAGGACTCGATGTGACGTCACACAGAAAAGCTCGAGCAAAAATGCCGCGTTACTGCGATAATTAAAATCGTGCTTTAGTTGAGAACAGTAGTAAAAAACAAAAATGTAATTATAGCAACATTTCGAATGATACAAATAAGTGTTAGCAACTAACGTCACCACCAGTGTCTCTCGGCCAACGGAAAAATACCTAGATTCCAATTGTAACAACTTGTTTATTCATAACATAAAGCAAATTTTCAAAATGATCATCATTTTTCAACTAACAAGACATGTTTTGAAGTTACATTGAACCTCATCATCAGTTATAACATTTTGTGTGTAAAAAAAAGAAATCCACTTTGTCAGTTTATTCGATTTTTCACACCATTCTAGAATTTAGATCGAGGGGGTTCTAAATTCAACATCGATAAGATATGGCGCTGAAAAGGGGGATAACTTTAACTAAAAAGATGGGGTAGATATCAGAAGGGGGGAGTGGATAGAGATAGGAGGCTGCCTTGAGCTTTCCCGTTTGGCATGGAAGCAAATTTCTTGAGCTCCACTTTTCCTATCTGAAGATTTGAAGTCGATGGGCCTCCATCTTTCATCGACCAAAAAACCAAGTAGGCGTGGCTTAAAAATTATACTAGCAAAAATCCTTCCCACGACGCTTAGCGAGAAAATTGTTCAAAAAAAAAGTGCTCGTTTATCGTTATATATGTATGATTTTATAATCAGTAAAAAAATAACTTATACTACGAAATTTTACATATTGGGTTTCAACATGAGTAAATCGTTTCAACATTAAAAATGAAATATGAAACATTTTGGAAATATTGACATAAATAACAACTATATAACTATACTTGTTGATTATAGTTGCTGACTATGACATAAATATAACTGACAAAAGAATTAATTACAAAAGTCATATGATTATAAAATATCGCCATATGACACGAAAACCTTTCTGTTTCATTGATATGTTTTTCAATATTAATAAATTTATAACTATATTAGAAAAACCTTTAAAAACTTTTGTGTACCGGTAACCTAGAACTGTATGTCGTACTTTAATTTCTTAGAATTTCTTAAAAACGCTTTATTTTGTTTGTTTTTGCGAATTTATGGGTTTACTTAATGCTGTTTATTCAAATAATATCACAAATAAGCCTACAGTACTAGTGATATGTAAATTAAACTACACTGACATAACTTAAAAATTTTATGTTCGGAGAATTGTTTATAGTGTAAGCAATTTATTTAGCATGTTATTTCCATCAATTAAACTGAAATATAAACAGAAACGATGAAGCATCGAATTCTTCCAGTATAGCCTCAGTGCATTGCAGTGTAGTGTATAAGTCAGGCTCAATACCCGAATTCACTCATTGAGCGAAAACAAGTCACAACATCACTTAAAAATAAATACTTAAAATCAGTTTAAGTAAAGTTAATTTAGGTTAATTTGTTTAGGTTAGAGAAATTATTCGCTAATATGCGACTCTGACCCTAACATAACCAAAACTAATCCAACGTAAACTAACCGAATAGGAACTAAACTAAACAAGCCAAGGCTAATTTAAACTGGTGCACATATCGGCATTCACTAGTGATACACACATCACGCGTTGTGGCCGTTTGCAAAAATGAACACAACAAATTGTAGCATTTTCCATTTTGCCACAACATGTTATAAGCGTTTTTCCAAAGAGCCACAAAACGAATTTCGGATTGTGGCCGTTTTGCAAACACTGTACCACAACGCGTTACAGTTGTTTCAATGTGTGAGTTGAGTATTTTCAATATATTGTATTGCAATGTAGTGACATATACACTACATTGCAATACAATGTATATTTTTACATGTATTCATATAGATGCCTATATAAATACACTATAATTCTCGCTGTCTGTTTGTGTATGCATGACACGGAAATGACACTACCAATTTTCATGATAATTGGTAACTATGTTAGTGTAGATCCAAGAAAGGTCATAGGTTATTGTTAAAATTAAAATTTTTATTAAGAAGTCAAGAAACCGTCGTTTGCATTGCACCCTCTCCAAATTAGCAAATCTATTCGTGACTTTATTCATATTTACACTTTTAGGAAGGGGACGTTTAAGAATAAATTTAGAAGGGGTTAATTGTTTACATCCGCATTTTGGGTTAGTTCATGTTTACAGTATACTGTATATTAGTATTATTAGCTCAATGTTGATGTTGGATGTGGAAGAGGATAACTCGCTAATGCGAGATGTCAATGGATCGCGAATGTGGAGAGATTTCACAATTACTTAATAGACGAAATCATAAATAAACTCACGATTGCGGGGGCGAAGCTCAAGTACTAAGAACTAAATTTGTACATATTATAAATATCCTCGAAAAAAACGTAACTAAAAACACTAAAAAAAACACCACAAGAAAACATATAATTTAAGAAAAGTTTTGTTGCTGATGATAAGGTTTCTTACGCATTTCATTACTGTACTAGCATAAAGCCTGTCGTACAACAGGCTAATTAGCTAATTGGATTTAAGACGTATCTCATGTTGCTTTGCAATATTCGTTACAGCTATATATATTTAAGAAATCGAAAGTGGATTTATGCCATTTTGCCACCCGACTCTTCAATTAGATCAACTGTTCAATAAACTTCACAATCCCGAGTATTCGCCAAATTGTGCTGACCTCGTACATCATATTTAAAATATTATATCATTATATCTATTTTTTTCTGTATTTTATACGATCCAACATTAATGCATTTCTACATATTTTTCAAAGTCACTTTAAAGCAAGTTAATACTCCAGTGGAGTGTTAGATTCCCGCATTATCTTGGGCATAATAAAGAAACGGACCCTGGAGGTGTTGCCTAATGAAGTGGACCATGTAAAGCATGTTCATAACTTTAATGGATTTTTCTACAACAAAAACCAAGCCTTGTATTTCAAGCGGGATTAAAATGGAATAACGAGACCATCTTCGCCATGCGTTTAAGGATCAAAGGGTTAATTCTCTTTCGTGATCTTACTTTCGTTCCTTCTGACACGTGATCACTTTCAATACCCTGTTTTCGTTATCGTACATGACAGCCCTCTTTTTCACTGCAAAATTAAAAGTAGTCAGTTACCATCCTGTATTTAGCTCGATGACTGATTTCATTTTACTACCAATTACTAGTATGTAATAATGCATCGCCAAAATTATTATCATTGTTAAATTAAGCAACTGATAGCACTGAATAACTCGAAATTTAAATTCAGTTGAAATAATACCACCAATTATTCATGATATGTTTCTTTTATGCTCTTATATTAGCTTCACTTGTGTGAGTTGTGGGTTTCTACATACAAAAACAAAACGACTTGATGGACTTCGATGATTCGTCATAGTCTATCGAGTTACACTGGCTATATGGCGTCAATGAAAAACCAATATGGCTGACGCTAGATGTCACATATATCCATCATTCTTTAGACCCTCCTACAAGTTAAATGACTCAATGGATTTTGATGAATAATATATCCATGGATCCGTCTTAGTATCACGAGTGTCACTGCCTATATGATGTTAATTAAAAAACCAATATGTCAGACGCTATATGCCAGTATATAAAGAATATGTATAAAAATATTATTTTAATGTACTTGTTTTGCAATATCTCAAAAGTTTTCATTTTCCCAATCCTCAAATTTTATCGAAATACAACTTATACAGTTCGATTGGAACGCAGTTAATTTTCTTTTGCTATTACACAGTACCGGCTGTATACGACTTGACTGACTGGCATAGTGAAGTTCCTCGGTTTTAAAAGAGTGGTGTTTTCTTTTTTCCTTCGACATGGTGTACACAATTGATAGTGAACTTAAAGCCTTCACCTTTTCAACACTTCTTTTTTCCATCTCCATTTTATTATGAATTGCGCCATAGTCAGCAACGGCACCCACATATACATACATACATACACACACACGTATATGAAAAATTCCAACATGAAACGACCCGCTAGAAGTTGGAATGCCAGTTCATCATCAACCAAGAATGGTAGGCTCGCATTCCCTTTCCCAAAAGGTGGATACCTCCCTTTTGGTGTAGGATTGCACGCATCACTAAACTTACATTCGAAACCCTATACCTGTTCCTGACAGCGTATGAATAGCACAGGACTAAGAAAAAAATAAATATAAAAGCGTCTTTTTTTTTTTTTTTTTGAAAAATCAATCTTTTTTCTAGATTTTGGTTGTTAATCAAGTTTTCAACATTAAAAAAAAACAAACTTTATCACACAAAACTAGACAAACCTAGGTCTCATATTTGCGATTTTGCTTATTCGCGATAAGACATAGTGCAAAAATGTTTCAACATTCGCGACGTTTTTGTTCCTCACGTTCATGAATTTTTCTCCCACGCAATCTCTTTCCTACTTAAAATCATTAAAATAGAAACATAATAACAAGATGAATGTAAACAATAAATCCATCTCTTAATTCATTTCTAATTACGCCAGTGCAAAACTCACGAATGGAGGGTAAGTAGAAAAGACGGAATTTCTAATTTGCTAAAAAACATCTGTATATATAAAAAGTATACTGTAAATATAAAAAACGAAGTTTGTTTGGGTGTCTGTTTACCTGCCTGGATCATATCGTACTTCTTTGGCCCGTAACTTCCGTTTTTACAGGTCAATTTTTATCTGTTTTGAGCGTTAGCATTAATCCAAGAATACCTTCATGTTTTAAATCACACGTGGAGTGTAGGATAAATATTGAAGGAGTGAATAATTGAGCTTAACAATTACATTCAGGATTACTTTTGGTAACGTCATTGGATAACCCATGGCCGATTCACATTACAAAACTTCAATCGGATTTTTCATACTACCAATGATTTTCGTGATATTTAGCTGTGACCAGACTTTTGCCTCATCCTGTATACGTTTTGCATAATACGTGTTAGAAAAAAAAACCAACGTGTTTATGAGATTTAAAAATTGTTATTCAAACGCAAAATTTCTTAACCAAACCAGAAAATATTGAATTCTATCTTAACAAATCAATATAAGAAACTGAGTAAGCTATTGTACAAAGAAAGTCTATTAATCAATGATTTTTTCATCAATCATTTATAATCTTTCATTAAAAACGTAAATTTTGTAATGTTTATCACATTTTCTAAACTTTAACCCATTTTTTTGCATTCATGTCGTTTGTTTTATTTTTTTCTTTAGTATACTGTAATACCTTTTTTTCGTTAAAAAAAGCAATTTTCATCTTTCCTTTGGGCTTGTTCTTACAATGAAAAAAATTTAGAAATAAAAATTAAAAAGTAAAGACATAGTATCTAATGTTCACGTGCATTACGGTGAAATGTTGCATCCAAAAAACGACGCAATTTCAGCAACTTAAAAAAAAAGAAGTTTGGTATTTTACCCCTACAAAAAAAATAAAAGTTTTGCAGTTTATTGCATTCGTGACATCAAAGCAAGAAACAAAAACATGTTCATCTTACTTTTATTTCAGTTGACGCGTTTTCTCATCATCATCGTATGTTTATAATAAAAATAAAAAAATAAAATAAACAAGAAAAAAAATTCTCGCTGTGAAACGAGTCACGTGATTGCACTTTGTTTCTTTTAGGTAGCTATTTCCGTTTCTTTATTTTGTCTCAATTGCCGAAAAAAAAATTTGTGAGAGAAATTTAACCCGTTAAATTCGATCATAAGTTCCGTTCTATTTTGTAGAAAAGGAAATGAGAATATAAAATTATAGTGCATTGTAATTCGGGACCTTTCCGTGTTATCTAGTCGTCACTATTTAGGCGTTAACCTAAACAGCGTTAAACCCCAGGCAGCATTAACCAGAAGAATATAATGTATAATAAAAGATACACGTACTTGTACTACGTGTATACAGTATATACCGGTATCAAGATATACTAAATCAGACCTTTCTGGGATCGTTTCCTGTTATCTGTCCGCCATTGTCTAATAAGTATTGCGGCCGTCGTGATTCTCTCACTGGCTTCGCGTAAACTTTCTTTCATCGCAGTTATAACAAGCAAATCGGGTTTCAGCAATGACCAATAGAGAACAGTAGATAGTGCTGGACGGATAACAGGAAAGGTTCAATTAGGATATACAGTGGAATCCGGTTATTATAATCACGGATAATGTTTTTCAATCGGCTATTGTTATCATTGTTATCAGTCAGTCCCTAGACACTGTTTAATGTTCCATCGTTTAATGTAATCAGCTAGCTATTGTTATCAAAATGCACTGGTCCCAAAGTGATCATAATAAACAGAGTCTACTTCTTTTATATATTCTCCTTTGATTGATGGTTAATGATTTGTCGAGTTCTAGTAAAACACCAAAATAGTTACGACCAGATAACAGAAAAAGTCGTAATCCGAATAAGCAGTGTAAAGGTAGCACATACTATCTCATTACAGTATAATTTATTATTTATTCTGAAATTCCATAGTTTATTGTGAAGCACTCTGTAGACTTGAAAATAATTCTAGATGGTTATTTTTGTTAAACGGGGTGTTTCTGTCTTCAATTCATTAATTAACTGAAGTATCTTCGTATTTATGCGAAGATTACGTTCTGAGAAAACATCGCATCAAAAATCGCACTATATCGAAATTCTCATAAGTATTTTCACCAACGGTGCCCTATACATTGTAGAAGGAAAGCAGCAGGTGCAGGAGCGTTAAGTCGCATGTACTTACAGAATCGCATAATAGCGAAATTATAACATTTACTTACAGAATCGCATAATAGAGAAATCATATAACGACTATCAACAAGTATTTTTCTTGCGAGCAAAATCAAATACTGGTATGTGGAACACAAAACAGTCGAGAACTTTCTGTACACCCTGTATCGATTATATACTAGTGCTAACAACCATTATTAAGAAAAGGTAATCGAATTGGTTAGATGCATAAATGATTAAGATTGAAAATTTGTATGCACAATTTCATGTATAAAATTGTTTCAATGCAAGAAACCTCATTAAACACACACCCAAATGAGAAACACACCCTGTACGTACAACGACAAGCTTTTCATCTAAATAAAAGCAGATCACTTTTTCGTTATCTTCAAAAATTCATTTCTAAAATAGGTAAAAACAAAACAGCAGCAATGCCTGGAAACAAAAAACAATATGCCATCATTTCCGCCAGTGATCACGTGATATTGCAAGCTGTTACTAGGGTAACGAAGACAAACAACACCCAATTTTTTTCCTCTTTTCTTTTATTATTTCCTATTGAATTTTCATGGAAATAGAAGAAGCAGCCACCACCTTCCTGCCACTCTGACTTTGAAAGAAATGGAAGAAGAAAAAACCGAATGCCCCCAACGTCCTTATGAACGACAAGAGGGGCAAAGGCGAAAGCTGAAGTCACTAGGACCCTTTGGCCCTACCCATGGAAGTTACCACGAACGTCTTAGGATCACTTCGCCTCTAGAAGGAAGTTGTCATCGTCCTCGACGGCTATCTCCCTCAGAGACTTTTGGAGCAAGTCGAAAGAATCGATGTCTACTTAGTTCTAGAGTATGATGTAAGTGAAACAAAAGAACCTTGTCAACCATTCTTGCCTCGGCCTGATCACTTTCATTTGGTTACTATTCACCCTGAAGGTTTTTCGGGATGAGTAGGAGTATATATATAGGAAAGTCCTCGATTTATACGAAGATCAACATTTTTCCAAATTTAGTCATTCCAGATTTATATTTTGTAATTGAGGAGCTGGGTGGAATAACAGCGTGACTCCAAAAATGTATTGAGAAAAAGGACAAAAAAATCTGGCATTTTCAAACATAAGATTAAAAGAATTGAAGCGCTTCGGGCAGCATAGTGGTAAGCTACACTTTTTCAAAAAATGACATTTTTACACCAAACTGTTCCTCAGTACGGTACTGTTTCTAGCTTGTTACTTTACCACTTCCTCCAGAAAATGGCAGCATAGAAATCACCTTGTTTCTCAGCATGGTACTCTATGAAATTTCTCACCCAAAAAAAAAAAAACGACTCTCCTGAACAATTTTAAAAATGTGGCTTACCATTATGCTGCCTGAAACCCTTCAATTTCCTGTCAACTGTATATTTATAGTAGCAAAATGAACACGTTTTGCTAAAAATATGTTAACTTTAGTTGACAGGCCTCACGTTACGGGCTAATTTTGAAATGTAATTACGCCATCATTTCAAATATCGTCCTAATTTATCAATTCAATTACGCCGTTTTTCAACTGTCTGTCATCTGTGGGTTTCCCGTTGTTTTGCAAGGGAAGCAAGCAAGTGAAACAACCAGGAAGTGAAGCGACAAAAGGAAAGAAATCACACAGAAATTAAAAATTTACAATAGTAGCATTCCATATTCTTCTTCCAAAAAGTGCAAATGACATGCAACCCAATGCTTTTATATGCTATAAACCGATCTAAAAAGATTCAATTTATGTATTTTAAGAAATAACGGCGTAAGTGCCTTTACGCAATTTTTCCACCAAATTCCTCAATTGTTACATACCATCACACAACCCTAAATTTATTACGTCAGTAATTATATTCTTTTTCATTTCTATATACTATTATACATCCCATATATATTCCATTTATTCCGTCACACTACAATACAGTCTACTCTAATGCATTCTCATACATTTCCATTTATTCGTACACATTCAAATGCGAATTACTAACATTCAAAACGTCTTAATTGTTCATGACTGATCACTAACAGTGGAGTACTATTACTCCAAAACTGAATGCAATATAAATAAAAATAATAAATGTGAAATATCATTCACGATTAAATTTGCACAACTCTATGTTTGAAGTAGTCCTCCGGGTTTATTATTTAATAGCCTTCCAAGAAATGCTAGTTGAATGTGGACAAAGTTGACGAACTCTATTAGAGCTTGAGTTTAAATATCGAATTGGAAGAGTCACTTAATTTTGTTTATACGACGAAATGACTGCATTCACTACGACAAGTACGCCTACTTCGCAATTAATTATCATTTTCAAAGGCTCTACTTTTGACTGTAGTAAATCCGACCTGCCAAAGGTAATAAAAATTTCCCAGCGAACCTTGTCACAAAGTGAGACTATTGGCTTAAATATGCGATCGTTACTATCAAGTTGATGGGTCTCACAAAGATTAAACAAGTGTTGCGATAATTCATAATGATTTTCTTTACTCGATAAACCTTGAGATTTTTTTCTTGAAAA
The DNA here is from genome assembly GCA_034695005.1 of Cryptops parisi. Taxonomy (NCBI): domain Eukaryota; kingdom Metazoa; phylum Arthropoda; class Chilopoda; order Scolopendromorpha; family Cryptopidae; genus Cryptops; species Cryptops parisi. The sequence continues at coordinate 2,694 of JAQIWH010003008.1, read as the reverse complement.
ACTGATTTCTATCGAAGTTAAATAACAAAGTCGAATAACATCATCAAAATTCAGTATATTTTCTAGAGCATTAAATATCGACGTATCTCTAATTAAACATCATGAAAAACTACTTTATATAATAGAAAAATTCTTTAATCTGACGGAATTATTTTTATATGTCAATTTTGGGTAGTCTTCCATTAACTAGGTCTATCCTGAAAGAAATCACAACTTTTTTCATTGTTAAGTTTGGCAAAAAAACTCGAAGTAATGAAATTAAAAGTATCTTCAATCTAGGATAAATTTTCGATTCATGTTTGTTACGTTTATGCGAAGACAGAAATCCTTCTCCGTATATTTTGTATATACGCAAGAAAATTTTGTCATTATGCAATTCTGTATTGTGGCACATAATTAACTAAGACTCATGCAACCGCTGCTTTTCTTCCATAATAAGTATACGACAAGTATAGCATAAATTAAACTTTTAACATTATGAGAATTTTAAGCTATGTGATTATTCGATGCATGCAAGATTTTTTGCACAACGTGTCCCTCGTATAAATCGACGACTACCTGTACTGTATTCAACTACATTACATTGCTTCATTTTGGAAAACTTTTGTTCCAATTCATCATTCAAAAATCTTCAAATTTCTTGGCACAAAATACAATCATCTCTAATAACTCACCACCAACCAACATTTTATCATTAAATTGAACTCCAATCGACGTTCATCATTCTGCACCAGAGGCTTTTAAATCGTGTTTCGATTATTCGTGCATTGATTTGGTAATCGATTCTACCTTTGACACAACTAATTTCCATCGATGTCCATTGAATAGAACCGAATCAATGACATTCAAATCTCTTTCGGAAGAAATATTCAACTCTGAGAACAGAAAGAAGTTGCAGGAAGTCATATCTAAGTTAGACCAGATCATCCTTTTACGTTGCCCAATTCGAAACATTCCCCAGAAAGAAACAATGTTATTTTAGTTAAATAAACTTTTTTAACTATTGCCTATAAAAATACTGTAAAAGGTATACATGTAAAGTAAACCTTTTACAGATTTTTTATGCATCTATTGTACCATAAAGAGTTCAACACTGTATATCGATCCACATGTTCGTGACGGGCACATGCGTTATTGATACGTGTGGCACCCTCTTTACTTACAACTTATTGTATTAATAAAACTAGAAATCCAATCTGTTTAGCAATTGTTACATTCTCAAAGGTTTAAACAAAATAAAATAATACAAAATAAAATAGTAACTATATCTGAAAAAACACACCTTGTTTTTAATTTTTCAGCACACAAAACGTGGCTTCCAATTCATAAAATAAATATCACCTTGTGTTCAATTTTAAAATAGTATACAATAACGTTCGATTTCATCCATTGAGAAACACATGCCATTTTTCAAATTTACGTGCTATTTTTGTATGCAGATAACATTTTGTATGAATACTATGTATTCACTTGAAAACATTTGTATGACGATAAGCTCTTGTTATTGAAAAACTCAACTATTCGTCACCGTATTTTATCAATCACGAATTCATGATACCATACTCTTCAAAAGTCTCTGGTTCTTTTTCAAATACTCGACCCATTTAGTCATGGTCATTCAACTTGAAATCCATTCCCGGTGTAAGATTCTTTGAATCTTCTTGTGTGGTCTCGTCAAATAGAACTGAATTGCGCTACACAAAATGCCCGATCCGCTTTCAGGGACCAAAGGAAATGTACACAGAACATCGTAGAATACATATAAGATAGGGTTAGAACGCACAAACACGTGTTCTTAAAAGGGAACATGGACTTAAAAAAAAGTAAAATCGTAAACTCTCTCGATGAATCGACTTCTTTTCATCATCCTGATAGCTTGCCAGTAATGGAAACGAACGCCGAGGGGGGAGATGAATCTAATCGAAGCCGAAACGCTTTTGGAATAGGAAAAAAGATCCCATCGAATTACATCAATCATATTTCAATTCGGGATTCTCCAACGTCGATGGAAAACAACAGTTTCGGTTTTTTCTATTTAATCAGCATCTGTCTTGGAATAAATAAAAAAAACCAGACAACAAACAACTGATGGCTACTCGGAGAACTGCGTCAAATTGCTAACAAAGTGTTCTACCGATTATTAATGAGCAAATCTATTTGGAAGTAACTTGTCAATTGTTGCTTTGTCAAAGTTTTTTAGCTAAACATCAGAGAATTTTTGTTTGGTTCACTTATTAAGCCTATCACTTAAAATAATCTGTATCACCCGAGAAAAAACTCTTGTTGAAAACAAAGACTTTGATTTATGCGAAATCCCATAGTATATGCGTTTTAGTTATTGTGTAATGAAAGAAATCCTCCTAGATGCTCGTCATATACGAGAAATATTTATGCGATTCTATGAGTTGGTGCACATGTGTAGAAATGTTTTAGCACATACCAGTTTTCAACAATAGCTACGCCCGCATGTGGCGTGAATTCTATTCTTTAAGGAGAAAGTTTCAGCAGAATTCTTTCTGTTGTGTGAAATACCTCGCATAAATCGAAAATAACATATATCAAAATTCCTACAAGTAGTAAAATTTCAGCCTTTCAGGGTTTCCGTAAGTACGTACTTAAGTACAAGTACAAGTACTTTCTGAATAAGTACTTTAAAGTTCTTTAAAATACAAGTACCAAGTACGGCTCAATAAA